>JAKKZJ010000028.1:9165918-9177886 GCA_033441845.1 Pangasius mekongensis
ACCCCCACCCCCCCCCTTTTGGTTGCAACAAAAACACATTAAAAAAAAAAAACTTCATTATTTAATAAAAAAAAAAAAAAAAAAAAAAAAAAAAAAAAAACTAAACTTTTTTTTTTTTTTAATAATATCATCTAATTATATAATAATAATAGCTATATCTGACAACCAAAAGTGAGTTGTTTGAAACCATAGAAACTGAATCCTCACCTCTTGAGCAGGCATGTGGCTCAGCAGTGCAGTCCGGGACCTCTGTAATGAGCGGTCCATCAGTTTGTGCAGTCGTAGGATAAGCTTACGCAAACCCATCTGTTTCAGTGCCTTGTCGACAAAGGGTCTGTAGATGCCTGTTGGGCAGCTCTGGATTTCACTGCTGCATACAGGGAATAACTCCTCCGATAACTGAGGGGTAAACTTAGATGAAAAGCAAGTCACAGGATCCCTTTTGACCCCTACCTCATCCCTTTCACAGTCCCTAGTATTGGCTGTGAAGTTCGTTGTGGAGTCATTCTCTTCATTGTCCTCTTCTTCATCATCATTCTCATGAGAGCAGCGGGGTGAGGGAATCTCAAACACAGGCCAGCCAATATTAGAAAGGTCTCCAAGGCCCAGCACAGTACCCATCACACGCAGCTTTTGGTTCAGGTCCTGAGTAATGTTGAGCCATAGGCAAAGTGCCTGCACTCTGCCCTGGAAGTCCCTTGCCGCATACTTTTCATAGTCCTTCTGCAGAGTCTGCAGGGATGGGTAGAGAGCTTCTACAGACTCCAGCAACCCCATTACACCCTTCACCTGTTCAAATGCCAGACGCTGTCTCTGCAGGTGTTCCTTGCATGTCCAACCTGGACCCAGCAAGGCTGTCGCATCAACCTCCAGCCAAGAGCCAGGACAGGTCCCATAGTTAGCCCCTTCTGAGCAGCAGTTTCTGTGTACTGCAGACCCAAGTTGAGTCTCAGGTGTGGCCAGGCTGCTGTAGTCCACCTTAAAGTGTAGCACCTTGTTGATAATGTCAGGGATAGCCTGGCGGGCTGTGTATAGGAACAGATCCTGGTCAGTGATGCTGCGGCGTGCATGCCAGGCTTGCAGCTCCAACCAGATCACTTCATTGTTCTGTCCCATGAAGGCAGTGTTCTCCAGGCCCCGCTGTTCCTTCTCTTTTTTTTTAGATGACATGGATGTCAGTTTGAGAAGTAGGCGCAGTGTCTCAAAGAACTTTAGGCGGTCAGCAGGACAGTCAGTCCGCGAAGTCTGGCGGTGAGTACGGGGTAGAGAGTGAGACATAGTGACGGGACCCAAGCTCAGATATGGCTTCCTGGGGTCCATATTGACTGTGCTGAAGGGACCAGACTTGGAGAGAGGACCAAACATGAAAGAGCCTTCAAAAGTCTTCTTTTTGTCCCTCTCGTTGGAGCGTAGATTGGAGCGGTGTTTCTTCCCTTGCTTGTAACTGAACTCCTCAGTATATTCATATGGTTTAGCTCCTTCCTGCTCTCTCTGGGAGGATGAACTGGACAGAATTTTCTCTAAAGATGAAATGGCAGCAACAATGCTAAATTAGGCATAAGATTTTTAAAAATATGAAAGCAGGCATTGAGAACACACATTAACAAATTAACTGACAAATTTTGCTAAACAGTTATTGTATAAAAATCCTCAAAACAGTTAGATGAATACAAGATAGAAATGGAGATTATTAAAAATATATTTATGAACAAAAGGCACAATTACTTTGTTGAAAGGCTCCTACAGTAAATGTTTCATACAATTACCATGATTGCCAACTATGGCACAGATATTTCATGCCACATACAGCTTTTATCTAGTTGACTGTGATGTTTAAAGGCTGGTATCAAAACTGAATTTGATGGAACATTTGAACAATTTTCTATGAGTCTTGCAAATTGGAATAAATATTTCATGTGCCTCTAAAATTAACTCTGTGTAAAATTTTCATTTTCATATTTAACTCATGTACTTAATGTCTGTGTGTATGTGTGCAATATATGTGTGTGTGTGTGTGTGTGTGTGTGTGTGTGTGTGTATATATATATATGTGTGTATGATGTTCTGTACAAGACTTAGATTAATGACACAATGCTGCTCCAAGAACAAAGCACTCGGGTCCAAATATCTTATGTGATTATTAGGACTTTCTCAGTACTTTGTCATTATTCAGTGGATATAAAAAGTCTACATACCCCTGTTAAAATTGCAGGTGGTTGTGGTGTAAAAAATGAAACCAAGATAAATCACGTCATATCTTTTTCCACCTTTAATGTGATATAGCAAACAAGAAAATTCAAGTGAAAAACAAATGTTTTAGGGGGAACAAAATTACAATAACCTGGTTGCACACGTGTGATTTATAATGCAACACGCGACTTGTCTCGGAATTAACCAATCACATTCAAACTTGTACAAAAGAAATTATCATACACCTGTCATCAATGAAATGATTCTGATTAACCTCAAAAAAAAGACCAGCTGTTTCTGTAGAATTTTCTTGACATGTTCCTGGTTTCATTGGACTGCTGAAGCCATGGTTCTCAAAGAGCTTACAAAGTATGTATGGGATCTCATCGTTGAAAGGTATTGATCAGGAAAAGGGTGCAAAAGAATTTCGAAAAAACATTAACAAGTGGAGAAAACAAGACACCAGGGACATTACAGAGAACAGAATGTCCCTACAAAATTGACAGAAGGACAAGAAGAAAACTTATCACGGAGGCTGCCAAGAGACCTATAGCACTGAAGGTGGAAAAAGATAGATTTATCTTGGTTTCATTTTTTTATATCACAAAAAACCTGCAATTTTAACAGTGGTGGGTAGACTTTATAAATAAAATTTTATTATTATTATATAAAAAGTGCCTTTCATGGTACCCAAGGACACTGTACAGTTACAAGAAAAATTCATAAAATTATACAATCATAGTAGTAATTGAAACATATTTAAAATCTAAAATGTAAAAACAGTCAATAGTATAGATAAACAAAGAGGGATAAAAATACTACAGCCTCCTCTGAAAGTATTGGAACAGCAATGACAAGTTCCTTGACACTACCTTCACCATGCTTGACCGATGAGCTCATATGTTTTGGATCATGAGCAGATCCTTTCTTTCTTCACAATTTGGCAGATGTTCTAAGTTGTTTAACATATCCAGATGTAAAATGTCAGGAAATTAAAGCTAACTCTTTTGATCTTAAATCCAAATCTCTTCAGTGTATAGCAAAAACAAAAGAATTGGCCTTCCCGTTACAATATTTTTGGAGAAGACTGTAAGTAGGTGGGGCCGAGACCACACAGAGACTTAAAGCTCAGAAGTATCATCTTGTCCTGTATACAGAAGGGAACAGGGAGCCAGTATAACTTTTAAAGTATAGGAGTGATGTGTTCCCAAGGTCTTAAACTTAAACCCTAGCAGTTGAGTTTGTATACTGTAGCTTGTTAAGACCCTGCACTGGGAATCTTTAAAGAAAGACAATGCTGAAGCCGGTGAAAGAATGGTGAAAGATGAAAGAAAGCTGTCCTAGTAATGTTTTTAATGTGTGCTTCATATGAAAGTGTAGAGTCCAATGTGACACCAAGGCTTTGAATGTGAGCTGAGGTGGATGTAATAAAATCTGGTATAGATAACGAGTAGTGCTCCATTTTCTTTAGCATGGATACTAAACTTTAACTATGCAATCAGTATGACCTCAAATTTGTTCCTGATAAGCCTCAAAAATTTTGAATTCAGTCAAGTCTTTAGGTTCTTAGCAATGAAACTGCAGGACATCCCACCTGATGATATTGCCACGGTGATATAAATAACAGCAAGCCAAGAAGTGTGCCTTGAGGAACACCATGGGAAAGGCAAGACAACCCATCAAATAAAACAAACTTTTGTCTATGACCTAAACCAGGAGAGAACATTACCAGTAAGGCCCACCATTTTCCCCCCAAGTCTCTGCAAAAGTATCTTATGGCATACAGAGTAGAAAGCAGCAGTGAGGTCCAGAAGAACAAGTATATTCAGCAACCCCCGGCTGAGCAATTTCAGTATTGTTGTTCGGCCTAAACCCAGACCGTAATACCTCAAACAGGCCACTGGAGGTCAAATGATCTTTAAGCTGATCTGGTACAGTACACTACAGTATGTTTCTGAGAAAAGGCAGCTTAGAAATTGGTCTGTAGTTGCTGAGCTTCTCAGGGTCAAGTCATGGCTTCTTAAGAACTTGTGTGATTGCAGCTAATTTCAAGTTGGTGGGAACAGAGACAAAATTAACCAAAGCACTGACAGCCTTAGTTATGAGGGGGCATAATGAAGGCAGACATGTTTTAACCAAGTGGATGGGCATCGGGTCCCAGGTGGCAGGTAGTAGCTTTAGATCCCTTAATCAGCTTAGCAACATAACTGTCCTCAACAGAGGTAAAATTGTATAATCTCCTTGTGATTGGGAAGGGAAGGAAGGTGACTTGCAGATAGACATTTTATATTTAGTCATTAAAAATGTAAAAAATTTACAAGAGCTCTATTCCTGAGCCCCCTGCCCTACTCTGTCTACATACATGACTGTGTGTCTTCTCATAGCTCCACTTCTATTGTCAATTTTGCTGACGACATAGTGGTTATGGGCCTCATCTCCAACAACAATGAGGCTGCCTACCTTGATGAGGTGGAGAAACTAGTAGCTTGGTGCCAGGCTAACTGTCTCTCTCTGAACGTCAGCAAAACCAGGGAGCTGGCTGTGGACTTCAGGAAGAGACAGCAGTGGAACCACACCCACTTGAGACTGGCAGGACCACCATGGAGAGTGAGAGTGGCTTCAAGTACCTTAGAGTACACATCACTGAGAACTTGACCTGGACTCATCACATCCAAGCTCAGGTGAACAAAGCCAGACAGTTGAACCATCTGAGACTGCTGAGGAAATTCAGGGTCTCCCCAGCAATCCTGAAAACATTCTATACTGGGGCTATAGAAAGTTTACTATCTCAGTGCAGGTCAGCATGGTATGCAAAATGTTCAACCCAGGACCACAAAGCCCTGCAGAGAGTGGTGCGCTTAGCTGAGAGCATCTCTGGGTGTGCTCTCGCCTCTCTGCATGACATCTACACCAGGCGATGCAGTATAAGAGCTGCTAAAATCATCAAGGACGTCTTCCCTCAGGTCATCAGACTCCTCAATATGGATATGTCCACCACTCAGATTCCTTAAGACTCTCCAGTCATTGTAAACTCCATTGAAACTCCGGACACTGCACTTTGCATTGTTATTACATGTAACATACTTGCATATTTTGTACATTCATTTTTTTGCACATTCCTGTACATACATTTCTTATTTCTTATGTTATTTTTATTCTTATATTATTATTTTTTATTCATATCTGGTTTTTAATCTAGTTATTTAAATGCACAGTTGAAAGAGGAACAGGCCAGATTTTCATTTAACTGCAAGATATATACTGTATATAACTATGTATGTGACAAATAAATCTTGAATTTCTTGAATATAAAGATGATGTCAAAGGAAAACTGTTAGCAGGATGCAACAGTCTGTTGATGGATGAGAAAAGAGCTCTAGAGCTGTTCTAGCCATTGCTACTGACATTGGACTAGTAGTTTATCTTTGCTTTCTTAAGTGCTTCTTCTTTGTGACATGGTCACTGTAGACAAATTACATACATTGTAAGGCCTGTCTTCCTGCTGACGCATTCTACTTGGCAACCTGCTGCTTTCATAAGCAGAGCTCAGGAGTTAACCAGGGAGAAAGTCACAGTATGTGTTCTGATAGGAGTTAGTTAATTTAAGGTAGCGGTGACAATGTTATACTGAATTACCAGAACATTGGGATGGAGTTGGAGTCCGAGCACAGGGCTGAAGGGCAAATGTTTACATTTCTGAAAGTGATATTGTAGTGTTTTAAGTGTTTACATAATAGAGAGGGAATAAGCAGGTCAAACAGGATAGCCTTGTGATCAGAGATGGCAAAGCTGTGTCACTCAGGTATGGTACCTATTGAACACAAAATATCCAGTGTGTGACCTAATGTGAGTGGGGAAATTTACATGCTGAGTAAAATCAATAGACTGCAAGACATTCTGGAAGTCAGCAGTGAAATCACAGAAGTTCAGGGTCAGAGGGTAAACTTCAAATTGTAATCCACCTTTGTAGAATAAAGATAGCATCCATGTAGATAATCAGAGTAAGATCTGAACTGGTTAAGGGCAGTGAGGCAGTTAAAAAAAATGCTACAACAAATACTAATAATAATAAAATAAAATTAAAGCTTCAGACAGCATTTTCAGGGACCAAGCACCCAGACACAGTGAGCTGCACATTCACAGATGTGCTACAATTGTTGCCTAAGCAATCACAGGAAAGCAGAGCCATAACTTTAGGCAAAGGGATTCAAGAGTGAATTGTAGTTTCACTCATGATGTGTATGTTTGGCCATGGACAGTGGTGGAATTCTCTGACTGTAGGAGGAAAGGTGTAGATGAACAAATGAGCAGCAGGGTGGCATTGCTGTTGCAGCTGCCGCTAGTTCTTGCAATTTAAAAACATTTAAGGTATTTATCTTTTTTCTAATCAATCTGGGCCTTTTTTTCCCCCCACTATGTGCAAGTATCTGCACCAACCTTGTATCTGTCTTATATTGTTGTTTTTATTGCTCAATAAAAATGCTATTTAATACTAAACCTAGTCAGTCATTGCGTTGTCTGTATAATAGCACACTGAATGGCTAGATTAGAAGTAGACAGTTGTTTAGACACAAAAATGGCACTTAGATGAAAGTATTTTTGGCATGTTATTGTAACTTTTGACCAGTAGGCAGCACTGTCATGAAAATTGTTGCATAGCAAAAGGGCATGGTCCTGATGACACCTACCAAGATTTGTGTCAGTATGCAAGGTCGCTGCTGAGATACAGCCTCATGTCCTGTTTGGTGGCTTCGCTGTCAGATTTGTTGGCACACTACAGGCCAGCTGTTTGGAATAGCAACATTCTTTTCATAAGTTGTCTAGGTTGGTCTGAATTTTGGTCTGAATCAAAATTTGATTTGATAGGACAAAACTTGTAGGAAGAGTAGCGAAAAAACGTTTTTGACAAAATCCAAGATGGGAATGAAAGTTGTTACAGTTATCGACTGTGCCACCTTGTGGTCAAGAACTGTAACAAAAGAAGAACTGAACAAAAGCTATCAAAGGAATTTTGATCAGACAGGTCTCAATGTGAGGTGACCCAAATTTGGTGAAGATTGGACAAAATCTGGAGGAGAAGTAGCAAAAATGGCAGTTAGATGTAAACATTTTTAGCATGGCATGGAATTTATTGCATAGCCTCAGGTCATGGTCCTGAAAATGCCTACCAAGTTTTATATCAGTGCACAAAGTCATTGTTGGGATATAGCCTCACTTCCTGTTTGGTGGCATTGCTGTCAGATTCGTTGGCCCGGACAAACCATTTAGAGTATTCAAAATTCTTTTGCTCACTGTGAAGATGACTTGTGCCAAATTTGGTGATGGACAAAATGTGTAGGAAGAGCAGCAGAAAAGCAGTTTTTGACAAAGAAATAAAATTACCTCACAACTAGCTGGCATTATGCTAAAAATGCTTGACAGGAACCCAAATACTCAATGTAACCTACATCTCATTAGTGGATTTATTACATTTATTAGTGGATGGTTTGTAACAACTGACTGGGATGCTCTTTGTGAACCCCATGCTGAGGACATTGATAGTCTAACAGACTGTGTAATAGACTACATAAACTTCTGTGTGGACATTGCTGTGCCATCCAAGTCTGTGCATTGTTTTGCAAATAACAAACCTTGGGTCACTGGTGACCTGTAGGAATTTGAAGGAGAGGATTACAGAGGGTAAGGAGGACTACAGGAGGTAAATGGAGAGCAATCTTCAAAGGGGTAAGGTGAAAGAGGCATGGGATGGGATGAATGTGTCAGGCTACAAACTGCCCTGCAATCAGCAGGCTGAGGAGAGTTGGATGACAGCAAATGAGCTGAACACCTTCTTCAACAGGCTCGATATTGGGCCATTCACAAATCCATCACCCAGGGAATCTCTGCATTGTACCCTCTCTTTGTGTCCTCCTCTGCCCCAAATAATGATCACTCTGCACTTTCTCCTCCTCACCCAGATCTCTACATCACTAGACCAGGTGAGAAGGGAGCTACAATGGCTGCATGCGGGCCCTGATGGTGTCCTCGCTAAAGTACTGTAGGCCTGTGCAGATCAGCTGCATCCTGCAGTACATCTATAATTTGAGCCAGAGACTGAAGAGGGTCCCAGTGCTTTGGAAGACCTCCTGCATTGTTCCAGTACCAAAGATCAAGAACCAAAAGGAACTGAATGATTACAGACCTGTAACACTTACATCATACCTGATGAAGTCACTGGAGAAGCTTGCCCCGGGTCACCTCAGAACACATGTGGGTGTGCAGTATTGGTCCCCTTACAGTTCGCCTATCGGCCAGACATTCCATGATCTACCGCCTGCAAAGAGGTCACTGTTCTAGTTCCTTCAACACCATCCAGCCCTGCCTGCTGAGGGTCAAGCTGAGTGCGGTGCAGGTCTACACTGCCCTGGCGTCCTGGATCACTGACTATCTGACCGGCAGGCCCCATTATGTGTGGCTACAGAACCGTATGTCAGCAGACTGTGGGTGCTCCAGACGGGACTGTACCTACCTCCTTTCTTTTCAATTTGTACACCTACAATTTCAGGTAAGATTCAGAGACACGTCAATTTCAAAAGTTCTCGGATGACAGTGTTGTTGTGGGGTGTATTGAGGGGAGGGAGAAGGAGTACAGGAGCCTGGTGAACAGTTTTGTGCACTTGGGTCAGCACAACCATCTCCAACTAAATGCCAGGAAGACAAAGGAGCTCGCCATTGATTTCCAGAAAATTAAGTCCCCTCCAGCTCCTGTCACCATCCAGTGTGAAAACATTGAGGTAGTTAACACCTACAAGAGCCCGAGTGTCTGCATGACAAGCTAGGATGGGAAGTGAACGTGGACAGGCTGTACAAGAAGGGCCAGAAGGGACTCGAAGGGACTCTACTTGCTGAGGAGGCTGAGGTCCTGTGGTGTGAAGGGGGATGCAGCATTTCAGCAAGGGTCACTAACAGACTGAACAAGATCACCAGAATGGCTGGCTCAGTCCTGGGGGCTAAACTGGACACAGTGGACATGGTGGCAGAGAGGAGGATGCTGGCAAGAGTGTCAGTGATCATGAAGAATCCCTCCCACCCTCTCTATAATACACTACAGGGACAGAGGAGTACACTTAGCAGATTGCTCCTGCCCCGGTGAAGGAAGGAACACTTTCACAGGTCATTTCTCCAAGCAGCCATCAGATGTGCAACTCTAATCCATTTTTTTATCCAGTCATCATTGTACATCTTTGCATTATCTGCACTGGACACAATACGGCAACTGTAACTACCAAATATTGTATCAAATGTTGCAGTGCATGTGCCATATGATTATGTACACGTGCCATGTCATGCCATTACCGCATCATACCCAATTTGCATAAAGTTGAGAAAATCTTAACGCGCATGTTGCTTGTCACTCGCCACTGTTGCTGAAATCACGGCTACGTTACGCACGTAGATATAAAATTTGTTGCTCGCTAGCGTGAACACAAGGTTAAGTGTATTAACACGAAGTGGATTCTATCTTTGAATGATCTGTAACTCATTTGTGGCAAAAAAAAAAAAAAAAAAAACTTTGGCTCATTTCTGCAGTAAAGTTGGAAGAAAGAAAATAAGGGCATTTTACCTTTTACAGGGGAACGTCCTACAGCTCTGTTCTGACTGCCTCTTAGGTGTTTACCAGACATACGTTTCATCTGACGGGGGGTACAAGGAGGGGAGGCACCATATAGACAGTCCTCTTCCTGGCTGAGCTCATCCCACAACTCCTCCACTTTAGAGTTCTGCTGGGACACATTTTTTGGTGAGTCTGTTGGCCTGCAAACAAGAAACAGACAAATATGTTTAGAAATGTGATATGATTACAGTAATATGATCCTGACATTACTATCCCCAACAGTAACAAAAATTTCAGAAAGTACCATCATAAAACAAGAGATTGTGATTTAAAATCATGGTCAACAATTTATTTTCATTTTATTAAAGTTACCAGTTATGGCAGTGGATGTTGAGCAGAAGTGGAGCTAGGCCAAAGCTTATAACTGCAATTTCCTTTAGGGATGTAAATATAGAGCACAATAGAACCTGTTTTCATTTTCCTGTGTTTTCTTTTCATTTTTGATGAATTTCTGATTCAATTTTATGTGACTGGATTTCCAAATCTGCATCTTACACCTAAGCACAATTGAATTCTCCAATCATTCTCAAAGCCCATTGTAATAGTCAGCAAAGTTCAGGAAGTGAGAGACTGAAACTCCTACAGAAAAGGTTTACTTCAAAATATTGTTGTGGGTTTGAGTTATATTAATTTTTTTTTAATTTCATATAACTTCAACCAGAACTTCTGTACCTCATTCCCATAAGCAATGAAGCTGTGTTCTAGTATTGGTATTACACCTAAGACTGTTTGGTGACATTCTTGCACCGAATTTACTACATATTTGTAGGCATATATACTGTATAGGCACTGGGTCCGTGCAGATGTACTCAGCTACAGGTCTGTTTAGTCATTGGGCTTCTTTGTAGCTTTTGCCATATTTTGTATGTCTGTCTAGCATAGATGTAATGGCCTGACTGGATGAACTTGAAGTAATAGTGGAAGTTGAGTTTTGAGTAAAGAAAATAAAGTGTGAGAACATTCATAATTTGAGGTTAAGCTGTATATCAACTGCTCTGTTTTAAAAAACCAATATTTTACCGCTTAAACTTAGCCCACATGAAATTTAACGATTAAGTAGACTACCTGCTAGACAGCTGATCCCGACCCACAAAAACAGTTACATTCTCAACAGAACATTTCACTAATCAGTAAGTTGTTGGCCAAATGTTTAGCCAAGTTGCTGGTGTTGGCTGTTTTGAAGTGGAGGGATTCATAATACCTTTTGCATACTGGTTTTGTCGTGTCTGTTGCTGCCCTTCTTCATCATTAACGAAGGCAACATATGTCTACACTTCACTCCTTGAGCCCATACTTTTCCAGAAGCTGCAGATGCAAGAGAACGTCTTTTGGTTTTGGTGCAGCCATGCTAGCTAGGTTACTGCCTTCTCGTTACTTGAGCCAGCTGGCTTGTGTGTTGACTTCAACAAGTCAACTTCGCATGCACAATTTTATTCACTTATTCAGAATACTGACTCAGTTCCTCAGGCTATATATAGTATTGAAAGCATAAAATGTTACAGATCATTAGACACATTGTAATATTGAAAAAGCACTGACCTTTCGATCGACTTGTACAACTCTATATTGTATGAATCCAGTGATAATTCTAGCCTTTACCAACTATGTATTGTATCTAATGATTGCGAAAGCACTCCCACCCAGATTGCTGGGAAGCTGTTTTTTTTTTTTTTGTAACGGGTATAAACAGCATTCCCATATATCAGACTCTAGGTAATAATATAACTTTAGGAGGTTAATTCAACCAAGATAAGACATCTGTAGAGGTGTCCATCACATCATATATTTCTTTAGTTGTGTTCCCATGCTTCCAATAGGTATAATCTCAGACTATAAACAGTTCATCTTGTAACCTGATATAACTGAAAAAAAATTACTAGCAGTAAGTTCCTGGAGAGAATGTACAGCGTCTGTTATCATTAAAATACATTTGTTGTCTACCTCCCAATGAAACCCCTACTTCTGGAGATTTTTTCCTCTATGCAAAAGTCAAGTCAATTCAAGTGGAGTTTGTCATTTCAACCATATACAGCCAGTTAGTACATACTGAAATGAAACAACGTTTCTCCAGGACCAAGGTGCTACATAAGACAAACACAGAACAACACAGAACTACAAGGGACT
>JAKKZJ010000028.1:9232176-9253796 GCA_033441845.1 Pangasius mekongensis
GATCATCTTGCAGAGTGGATGTATTGTTATACCTGAGGTTTATCAGTGTCTGGCGGTGGTATACACGAACACCGGTAGCTCCGATGTCCGTGTACCGTTAAAAAGTCGGCCTAAGTACAAAAAAAGCACCATTTTGTATCCGGAGTGGCCGCTGCGTGCTACTGCCGTGCCGCCATCATAATACTCACAGTGTGCTGTGTTTGCTTTTCGCCAAACATAGCGCTTGGAGTTCAGTCCAAAAAGGTCAATTTTGGTCTCATCAGACCAAAGCACTTTTTGCCAGAAGGTATCAGACTCTTCCAAATGTGTTTTTGCATAGCGCAAACGAGACTGAGTGTGACACTTTTTTAGGGAAGACTTCTTTCGTGCCACCCTGCCATACAGGCCAGCTTTGGGTAAAGCTTGGGAGATATTTGTCACATGCACAGACTGACCAGACCCAGCCATAAAGCCTTGTAAGTCTTTCAAAGTTGCCTTTGGCCTCCTGGTAGCTTCTCTTATCAATATCCTCCTGGCTCTGTCATCCACTTTGGGCGGACGGCCTGATTTAGGCAATGTGCTGGTGGTGTCATACGCTTTCCACTTCTTAATGATGCTCTGAACAGTACTCCGAGGGATAGCTAAAGTCTTTGAAATGTTTTTGTAGCCTTCTCCTAACTTGTGCCTTTCTACAACTTTATCCTGGAGGTCTTTTGAAAGCACTTTCCCAACCATGGGGAATTATTTTCCGTACCATGCACTACTAACAGTGAAATCTTCAAGAAACAGCTCGTTTTATTCTAAAGTAATCAACACCACTACTATTGATGTCAGGTGGGGCAATTGGCCTGGTGTTTAATCTGGAAGTTGATTGATTGCACCTGAGCAAGTTTATAATGGTATACTCTAAGGGGCTGATCACTTTATCAAACCAGGCATTTCACTGATTAATTTTTAATAATCCTCCAGAATTTTTTTAAATGATATTTTTACTTTAATGATGAGGGTTATAATGTGTACATGCAACTCAAAAAAGTTAGACTTAATTTATTTTATTTTTCAGGGTGTAATGTGACAAAAGGTAAAGGTTTTCACAGGGTATGATGATTTTCTATAGGCACTGTCAGTAATATACTTAGCAGAGAACTACCTAGCTTTGAAGTTTGACCACATACTTTAAGGATACATTAAAAAGTGTCAGTGAAATATACTGAAAAAAAAAATATATATATATATATATATATATATACTGGATGAAACCTGTATTTTTAACCAGGGCTTAAAGGCCTGACATTTGTTATAGTTCCATCATTTGAAATGTCAACAGTGTGTAAAGTTGTATTCTGAGATCCTTAAGGCTTTGTACATTTAACCAAAGGATAGTTCAGATTTTGTGCCAAGATAAAGCAGAGTCAGATCCACAGCTTGAGAAGTTGTTGCATATGCCTGTGAACCTTTTTACATAGAAAAACCAGAACTAATCAGCCAGGTTCGAGATCTATACATGGCCCCCACTTGTCTTCTCAAATGGATAAGTAGCAGCATAGACAGATTTTTGATTTCTTTTCCTTATGCTTCTACAAAAGTAGTAACAAAAGTAGTAAAGTAAACAGTGTTTCAGAATCCCTTTGTTTATGCAGGGAATTAAATGTAAAAATCAATTATAGAATCCATTTTTATTGCCACTTAGCAGGGTCAGTGCCTCAGTGTTGCACAAGCATTTTTCCCCTGCCTGGTCTCCTTGCTTTTATTTGCTATTTATGCCTTGCATTACATGACCATTTTAAGTAATGAAGGCAATTCCTCTTCCTGTGAAAATACACAAGGCCCTGTATGAATACATACACTGATCAGCCATAACATTAAAATCACTGACAGGTGAAGTGAATAACATTGATTATCTCATTACAGTGGCACTTGTCAAGGGCTGGGACATAATAGGCAGCAAGTGAACAGTCAGTTCTCCAAGTTGATGTATTGGAAGCAGGAAAAATGGGCAAGCAAAGGATATGAGTGACTTTGACTGTGTCAGAGCATCTCCTATTACCTATCAAAAGTGGTCCAAAAAGGACAACTGGTGAACCGGCGACAGGGTCATGGCTCATTGATGCGCCAAGGCATCAATGAACCATGAAGTACATTTTGGTAAGATGGCAGATGACAATTAGATATTAATTAAAATAATGTTATGAGTAAAGGGCTAATATTAATAATAGATTAGGAATATGCAGTGCCTCCATAAAGTATTCATTCCCTAGTGATTATTTATTTCTTTGCTCTATTACAGCATCAGATTTAAGTATATCAGAATGGGATTTTTTCTGCTCCTTTTGAAGTGACTTTTTACAGAAATAAATTAAATCAATTATTTACATGTCCTCTGAATTATTAAAAAAAAAAAAAAAACTAAAAACTGCTTAACTGATACACCCGCACCTTCCTTTTTACAGTCTAAATTAGGACTAGTATTTAATTTTCATGAGCACTCACTAAATAATTTAAACAAGATAAACCTATGTTAATTTCAAATCTACCTGTGTCCAATTGTATGGTTGCAGAATATCACTGACTTTGGGAGGTCTCACAGTTAAAATGGCAGATCAGGTAAGTTCTACTGTCATGAAGTTCAAGCAACTATCCTTGCAGCTTTGAGATGAAGTTGTTAGGAGGGAAAAAGCTGAATAAGGTTATAAAAAGTTCATAGTGCCCCTTCCTAGGAGCACTATGAAATCCGTTATAACAAAGTGGAAAAAAATATGGCACAATCAAGACCTACCAAGATCAGGCCATCCTTCCAAATTGAGCACGTAATCAAGCAGGGTAATTGTCAGAGAAGTGTCCAAGAAGCCACCTACAACAATATCATGAGCTCTTCAAAGATCTAGCCTCTATGGAAGAGTGGCCTTTATGTTAGCCTTTCTCCCTCTGGCCACTGTTCCAGAGAGTAGCCTTTCTCCTTCTGGTCACTCTATGGAAGGTAACACCATTCCTACCATCAAGGACGGTGGTGGTAGCATCATGCTCCTGGGTTGCTTTTCAGCAGGAGGAAGTAGAAATCTTGTTGCAATCAAGTGCAACATGGATAGAGCCAAATGCAAGGAAATTCTTGAAGGGAACCTGTTCCAGTCGGCCAGACATCTGTGTCTAGGGTGAAAATTGATATCCCAACAGGACAATGTGCCAAAGCACTGGGTGAACAGTGCAATGGAATGGTTTTAAAAAGTTTTGTGTTTTGGAATGGCTGAGTCAAAGCCCAGATTTAAATCAAATTGAAAATCTGTGGCATGACCTGAAAATTGCTGATCACCAATGTTCTCCATCTCATTTGGGAGCATTCCAGAAAATTTGAATTGAGGAATGGGAGAAAATGCCAAAACCAAAATGTGCAAAGCTCATAGAGCCACTTCTGAGACAACTCAAAGACTGCAGAAGGACAATGCAGTAAGTATTGACTCTGGGGAGTGAATACTTATCAATTAAGCAGTGTTTAAATGTTTTTATATTGAAATAATTCTGAGGACATTTCAATAACTTATTACATTTTATTTCTGTAGAGAGTCATTTCATATGGAGCATAATAATCCCATTCTAATATACTTGACTTTGATTTTGCAACACAGCAAAAAGAGGAATAATCACTAAGGGGGTGAATACTTTCTGGAGGCACTGCATCTAAAGCATTTGTAATAAACACAGAATGTGACATACTATCTATTGACATATATTCATTCATGGTTTCCCTGTATCTAGTGTTCATTACATGGAAAACTCATTTAAAATTTTACATATTCAGGGAACAATGACAGCTGTACGATATTTTGAAATGTTTGAGAAATTTAATTTAAAGTATTAAATTTATAAGCGTGTAAGCATAGATTAACTTTGTTGTACACTATTAATATTTTTTTTTAGATATTTTGTATTTTTGGCATTAAAATGTAACCATTTAAACATTTAACCAAATTTAAATATGACCATGATGTACAATCCCATTTCCAAAAAAGTTGGGATGCTTTGTAAAATGCGAATAAAAACAGAATGCAAAGATTTACAAATCACATAAACCCATATTTTATTCGCAGCAGAGCATAGACAACATATGAAATGTTTAATGTGAGACATTTTACTATTTTATGAAAAATATTAGCTCATTTGGAAATTAATGCCAGCAACATGACTCAAAAAAATTGGGTCGGGGGCAACAAAAGGCTGGAAAAGTAAATAATACTAACAAGAAACAGCTGAAGGAACATTTTAAAATTAATTGGATTAATTGGCAACAGGGCAGTAACATGATTGGGTATAAAAAAAAGCATCTTATAGAGGCAGAGTCTCAGAAGTAAAGATGGCCAGAGGTTCAGCGACCAGTGAAAATCTGCACGGAACAATGAAAAAATGGAAACAATTTCAGAATAATGTTCCACAATGTAAAATTGTAAAGAATTTAATCATCTGAATTTAAGAATCTGAAGAAATCTCTGTGCGTAAGGAACAAGGCTGAAAAGCAATATTGGATGCCCGTGATCTTCGGGCCCTCGGACGGCACTGCATCAAAAACAGGCATGCTTCTGCAATGGATATCACTGCATGGGCTCAGGAACACTTTATATAAAAAAAAAATAATAAAAAAAATAAAAAAAAATCACAGTTTGCCGTGCCTTCCACAAATGCAGATTAAAGCTGTACCATGCAAAGAGGAAGCCATATATGAACATGATCTGGGCCAAAGCTAATTTAAAATGGACTGAGGCAAAGTGGAAAACTGTTCTGTGGTCAGACAAGTCCAAATTTGAAGTTCTTTTTGGAAATCATGAACGCTGCGTTCTCCGAACTAAAGAAGAGAAGGACCAGCCGACCTGTTATCAGTGCTCAGTTCAAAAGCCACCTTCTCTGATGGTATGGGGATGCATTAGTGCGTATGGCATGGGCAGCTTGCACATCTGGAAAGGCACCATCAATGCTGAGAGGTATATACAGGTTTTAGAGCAACATATGCTTCCATCCAGACGACGTCTTTTTCAGGGAAGGCCTTGCATATTTCAGCAAGACAATGCCAAACCACATCCCGCACGTCCTACAGCAGCATGGTTTCATAGCAGAAGAATCTGAGTGCTGAACTGGCCTGCCTGCAGACCAGACCTTTCACAAACTGAAAATATTTGGCACATCATGAAGCGAAAAATACGGCAAAGAGGACCCCGGACAGTTGAGCTGCTGGAATCCTATATCAAGCAAGAATGGGACAACATTCCACTCGAAAAACTCCAGCAACTCATCTCCTCACTTCCCAAACGTATACAAGCTGTTGTTAAAAGAAAAGGAGATGCTACACAGTTATAAAAATGGCCCTGTCCCAACTTTTTTGAGACGTGTTGCAGCCGTCAAATTCAAAGTTAACTTTTTTCATAAAACAGTACACTATCTCAGTTTAAACATTTGTTATGTTTTCTATGTTCTGTTGTGAATAAAATATGGGTTTGTGCAATTTGCAGATCATTGCATTCTGTTTTTATTTACATTTTACAAAGTGTCCCAACTTTTTTGGAAATGGGGTTGTATTTATGTATATATTTTTCTTTATATTTAATATTTTTCATGGCATAGGCATGTATGGCTGCCAATGGAACTGGGTCCCTGGTGTCTACTGATGTGATAGAAGTAGCAGGATGAATCCTGAAATATATAGGGCTATATTTCTGCTCAGATTCAGTCAAATGCTACAAAACTGATAGAACAGCGCTTCACACAACAGATGGATAATGACCCAAAACATACCACAAAAGCAAACCAAGGGCTTCTTAAAGCAAAGAAATTAAATGTTCTTAAAAGTCTGATGATCCCAATCCAGTTGAGCATGCTTTTCACTTACTGAAGACAAAACTGAAGGCACAAAGACCCACAAACAAGCAGCAACTGATGGCAGCTGCAGTAAAGGCCTGGCAAAGCATCTCAAGGGAGGAAACTTGATGTCCATGGGTTCCAGATTTCAGACAGTCATTGACTGCAAAGGATTTGCACCCAAGTATTAAAAACAATCCTAATATTTTTGATTGCTAGTTTGTCCAATTACTTTTGAGCCTGTGAAAATGGGGGGACTCTGCCAAAAATTGCTACGGTTCGTAAACCGTTAATGCAATACTTTTGATAAACCCCTTGAATTAAAGCTGAAAGTCTACACTTCAATCACATCTTGACTGCTTCATTTCAAATCCATTGTGATGGTGTGTACAGAGGCAAAATTATGAAAATTGTCACTGTCCAAATACTTATGGACCTTACTGTGTGTGTGGTTGCTTGTAATTAGAAGTGATAGGCATACTGAATAATTTTGCCAGAGTACTCAAACACCCAGCATTTTAAATAAACAATGACGTGAATAGGGAATTACCATGAAGGAAAATAAGTATTAACACATTTCTTTTTGTTACTGAATATACTTCTAGTGCACATATCCACTTTAAAATTCATACATATGTCTTTTAACTTTGTAATTATAAATATGAACAAAACATCAAACTTTACTGTCAATTCAATGTACAGGACACACAGAGGATTGAAATTGATTTAGGATTGATTTCCCTCAGACCCATGGTGTGAGACACCAACATAAGACAAGTAACTGAGAAAAAAAAAAGGAAAATAAAATACAATATGTACACTATAGACATTCACGGCACATGTGAGTGTGTAGATATTTACATTTTAGTGCAAAACAAGAGAGCAGCAGTTTGTGTGTGTGTGTGTGTGTGTGTGTGTGTGCTTTACAGTTCGGTGACTCTTAGGGCAGAGGGCAGAGGGCAGAGAGGGGAGAGTTCAGCTTTCTGACAGTCTGGTGGCTGAAGCTGTTCTTCAGACTTGTGGTTCGGGCCTGGAGGCTGCGAAATCTCCTCCCCAATGGCAGAAGACTAAAGAGGCCTTGCAAGGGGTGGGTGGGGTCCCCCGCTATGCTGAGTGCTTTCCGGGTTAATTGGGTGTTGTAAATGTCTGTGAGGGAAGGTAATGTGGCACCGATGATTTTTTTTCCTGCTACATTCATTATGCGTTGCAGTGTCTTCTGTTTTTGAGCAGTACTGTTCCCAAACCACACAGTGATGCAGCTGGTCAGGATACTTTCAATGGTGCCACGGTAGACTGAGTACATGATGGGTGTCGGGACTCTGGCTCTTCTCAGTTTGCGGAAAGAGAGACATTGTTGTGCTTTCTTAGCCAGTAAGGTCCTCTGTTATGTGCACACCCAGAAACTTGGTGCTGCTCACCCTCTCCACAGCAGCACTGTTGATGATCAGAGGAGGGTGCTGGGTGTGTGCTCTCCGAAAGTCGACAACAATCTCCTTTGTCTTCTCTATGTTTAGAGAGACATTGTTGTTGGTGCACCATATGGCCAGTTGTTGCACCTCATTCCTGTAGTTTGTCTCATCATTGCTGCTGATGAGACCTACCACTGGTGTACTGTCCGCAAACTTTATGAAGAGGTTGGTGCTGTACATTGGTGTGCAGCCGTGGGTTAGCAGGGTGAAGAGCTGGCGGCTGAGAACACATCCTTGGGGTGCCCCTGTGTTCAATGTAATAGTGCTGGATGTGTTGTTGCCAACTCGAACTGCCTGTGGTTTTCAAGTGAGAAAGTCCAGCAGCCAATTGCACAGGGAGGTGTTGATGCCAAGCTGGTCCAGTTTCTGTATTAACTGCTGTGGGATGATGGTGTTAAATGCCTGAAATCTAGAAACAGCATTCTCACATAAACGTCTTTTGTTTCCAAGAGAGAGAGCTGAGTGGAGAGCAGTGGAGTGCATCATCGGTGGACCAGTTGGCCCGATATATACGAATTGGAAGGGGTCAAGAGAGGGGGGGGATGATGGCTTTGATGTGTTGCATGAATATCCGCTCAAAGCACTTCATGACAATGGGGGGGTCAGAGCAACAGGACGGTAGTCATTAAAGCTGGATGGGAATGGTTTCTTAGGGACTGGTATAATTGTGGTAGTTTTGAAGCATGTGGGGACAACAGCCTGGCTCAGGGAGATGTTGAAGATGTCTGTGAAGACATCTTTGAGCTCTTCTGCACAGTACTTCAGCACCCAACCCGGTATGTTGTGTGGACCAGCTGCTTTCCGGGCACTGATCTTAGAGAAGGATCTTTTCATGCTGGCTGGAGAAATACACAGAACCTGGTCGTCAAGACAAGGTGGAGTCTTTTGTGCAGGCGTGGTGTTGTGTGCTTCAAAACGTGCAAAGAAATTATTGAGTTCATTTAGCAAAGAGATTATCGCAAGTCTATGGTGGGGGTTTGTATTCAGTGATGGTTTGGATTCCCTGCCACAGGCTCCTTGTGTCCCTGCTGTCTTTAAAGTTGTGGGTTATCCTCCTGGTGTATTGTCTTTTGGCCTTTTTGATGCCACAGGACAGGTTGACCCTAGCTGTTCTCGGGTCGTCATCATCACCGGCCCTAAAGGCAGCATTTTGTGCCTTCAGCAGGTTAAGGACCTCTCCTGTCAGCCATGGCTTCTGATTTGCTCGGGTGGTGATGGTCCTGGTTACGGTTACACCATCAATGCATTAGGTGATGTAGGCAGTGACTGTCTCAGTATATTCCTATATATGTATATACTCAGTATATATGTCAGAGTGCTGGTTGTAGGTGGCTGCCTGTTTAAACAGGTCCCAGTCTGTGGTGGCAAAGCAGTCTTGAAGCGATGAGGAGGCACCTTTTGGCCGTACACGAACCTGTCATTGAGCTGGTTTGGTGACTTTCACCCTTGGTCATAACTTTGGTAACACTGATCTAGGGTCTGTGTGGTTAAAATCTCCGGCCAGGATGAGAAATCCATTCGGGTGTGTTGTCTGTTGTTCATTGATGGCATGGTACAGTGCGCTGAGTGCGTCATTCCTATCATTTTTGTTAGGGCTGGGTGGAATGTTAACAGCGACCTGCAGAATCACTGTGAACTCCCTCGGAATGCAGAAAGGTCGGCACTTTATGATTATAAACTCCACAAGGGGAGAGCAGTGTCTGCAGACTACCACAGTATCACGACACCAAGCATCATTGACGTAAACACAGACCCCACCAGTCTTACCGCTCTCGGCTGCTCGGTAGCATGTTAGCTGATCTACCTGAATGGCGGAGTCAGGAATATTGTCGTTGAGCCACGTCTCTGTAAATATAAAGACACAGCAATCTTTGACAGTTCGCTGAGCAGATCTCAGTAGCCATATGTGGTCCATTTTATTGTCAAGAGCGTGTACGTTGGCGAGCAGGATGGTTGGAATAACTGGCTTGTGTGGGCTAGCTGCTAGCCTAGCTCAGATGCCTTCGCGCTTTCCCCTCTTATGCTTCCTCTCATGCCACCTGCGGCGTCTCCTCAGAGGAGGGAGTGCAGAAGTTGAGGTCGGTGATGTAGTAGGCCGGCGGAGTAATCCCAACCCCCGAAGCTCTTCAGAGTGCATGGAGTTTAATTCGCAAATGAAAGTTCTGTTGATCTCTGACAGAAACGACAGATTGTAAATGTGCCTAGAGACAGACAAATGCAATGAACACTTACTGAAACACAATGACTTACACGAAAGTAAACATGTAAACATTATATTTTTGGGACCGAGAGGAACCGCTGCGTCTGCATGCGCCGCCATCTTGATAAATCCAAGATGAATCGTTATGAATAAACATTGTGTATTCATAAGCATAAAAAAAAGATACGTTTACAAAACTTAATTGACAGGGGGGAAAATGGATTCGGACAAAACAAATTACCAAAATTAGTGCTTGGTTGCAAAGCCATTGCTGGCAATTACAGACACGAGACATCTATGGTAAGCCTATTTAATTAGCTTTTATTGTCCCAATCCTCTTGGCAAAACGTCTTCAATTGCCGAATCCATGCTTATCCGACATGGCACCATGCTAGTGGCAGCCAATTATAACATCTCTCGTCTCGAGAGACGTTATTTCTTATTCATATTAGGTTTTTCTTCTAACTACATATCTTTTTCGTTTCTTCAGTTCATCTTATTCTTACTTTGTAAGGTTCAGTCTGTTTAGGCACATAATGTTTATTTATTATGCACTATGCTAGGAATGGAGAACCATGGGGAGAGAGCAAGTCACTTCATGTACACACGTGATCAGCTGCTGGCACTCTCAAGATCTGCGCCGTGCTCTATAATGCGATTTCACATTCCCGAAGAACTGCTGAAACCATACGGAGGACGCAGGGCTGGATCCAATGTGAAGGAAAAGAGGAGATGCTACAAGCCCTTCATTACCTCCATCATCACAAGAAACTTTAATTCTCTTGGCAATAAGATGGTGCCGATGGTGTAATCCAGGACATGTTACTGTGAAGAAGTGTCACTGTTGCCAAAACAATGAACTGTTGGATATTGGTTTATGTTCATATTATCTGCAGAGGGAATTCATATTATCTGCATTGTGGTTATTGTTTACATTCCACTGGCAGCTTACACAGAAGCAGCATGTGATGTCATACTCTATTGCAAGACTCCAAACTTGGCATCTTCTTTGTCTTTTCTGGGGATTTTAATCACTTGATCTCCTGTACGCAAGCGTGAAGGCTGCATACACTTCATCTGCTCTGTCCCCACTGGGAAGATGTGAGCATAACCTGGTTCTACTCACACCCACATACCAGCTTGTTGCCCTAAGGAAGTCTGTGACAAAGAAGGGAGGAAAAAAAGAAGCCTACATAAGGAAATTGGAGGGCAGGCTATAGCAGAACAACACAAAGGAGGTGTGAGATGGCATGAAGCAGATCACCAGCTTCAAAGCAAACAACCTGTGGGGGGCTGTCTAAAAAGAGCTAGCAAGCTGAATTTGTCCTTCAGTAGGTTCGGCACAATGCCCTTCCCCAATCTCCTCCACTCTCTCACCACCACTCTTCCCCAACTCCCCCCAAGGTCACCTTTTCCCATCCTGTCGTCTACTTCTCCCCTGCTCATCTCACAACCATTCACCCCCACCCCACAACCTTCCTCAGAGGACTCACACCTCTACCCTCCCCAATTACCCCCCTTATCCGACAGCCATCCTCCAGGGACTCACAAGAGAATCACGTTCTTTGACTTTGAGTGCATTTAACACCATCCAACCTTTCCTGCTGAGAGAGACAATGAGAAGAATGCAGGTGGACACATCCATGATCTCCTGGGTCATGGACTACCTGTCTGACAGACCACAGTTTTTGCGGCTGGGAACCTGCCTATCTGAGTACCTGCTGAGCAGTACTGGAGTACAACAGGGAACCGTGCTCTCCCCCTTCCTTTTCACCCTGTACACCACAGACTTTCAGTACAAGTTTGGGTCTCTGCCACCTTCAGAAATGTTCTGACAACCCTGTGGTGGTCAGGTGCATCAGATTCAAATTTAAATTCAAATTTTATTCGTCACATGCATAACCATACACAGTACACCGTGCAGTGAAATGCTTTTGTACAACTGTTCCTACATAGAAAGAAAAATATAGAAAAAAAATTAAATATAAAGAAAAATATATACATTAAAAATATATAAAGAAAAATTATAATGAAAAGTATTAAACATAATAAGAAAAATATATACATACAGTTTATAAGAATACATATATGGATATATGAATGGTGGCAGCAGCAGTCTGACTACCGATATAAAGTGCAGTGTGCAATGTGCAATAAATGCAATACTAAATACTAAATCGCAATACTAAAAATTATTAACGTTATGTATGTAGATGGAGGTTGGGTGTTTGTAAGAGATGTACAGTGGGGATCGAAAGTTTGGGCACCCCAGGTAAAAATTTGTATTAATGTGCATAAAGAAGACAAGGAAAGATGGAAAAATCTCCAAAAGGCATCAAATTACAGATTAGACATTCTTATAATATGTCAAAAAAAGTTAGATTTTATTTCCATCAGTTACACTTTCAAAATAACAGAAACCAAAAAAAGGCGTCTGCAAAAGTTTGGGCACCCTGCAGAGTTAATATCTTGTACTGCCCCCTTTGGCAAGTATCACAAGTTTGGGGTGCCCAAACTTTCAATCCCCACTGTATGGATGGAGATGAATGATTCTTAGTCCTTGGTGTTGTACTGGTTGAGGGCCTGAATGGCCTGTGGGAAGAAGCTCTTCCTCATAATTTCTGTATTGGCCCTAAAGGGAGAGGAAAGGCTTCTCTGACCGCAACAGAAGAGCCCATTGTTCGAATGGTAGAGTCCATTGTACGGATGGACATCAGGGATGGAGTACAGGGACCTGGTCAAAAACTTCGTGGAGTGGTGCGGGAACAACCACTTGCTCCTCAATGTGGCCAAGATGAAGGAGATAGTGGCAGAAGAGAAGGAGGAGGACCAAGGTCAAACATCTTTTCCTATCCTGGGAGTATATAAAGTCTTATATACTCTTAAATACTTAATACTATTATATTCCCATGCTGCTGAGAGTCACCCCCACATTCCTGTAATAGTAATTCACAGTCAGAGATGTGTCAAAGGTGTCAGGTTGGAATTCACAGGAAATTTGTAAATCGTATGTCATACACCAGCTAAGAAAAATCATCATGTCATAATATGTCTGATTATATGGTGACTGGCAAAAGCTGAAGTCCATCAGAGGAGGAAAAAAAGTAAGAGTGTGCCATTTAAGTACACTGAAATGAAAACGTATTAGCCCCCCAACTTATATTCTCTATTGTTGCACATATTGTCACACTAAACAGTTTCAGTTTCTCATACAAAATGTAATATGACAAGGAGAACATGTGGAAACACAAACCATAGTTTTTAAATCATTCAATTTATTGAAGGAACAAGTAGAATTGCATCGAAAGAGATGCTATCAAGTCTACACCACCAACAAATCTAGTATCTGTATTCCAGAAATACCCTTAAAATATACTTCAAACAGTAAGGAAGTTATTGAAGAAAAATTTCTGACATTTGACCATGCTGTGACCTTTATCCCGTTTAGATCATTTCCAAAATCTAATCAGTTAATCTGATGGCTATAATGATCAAGCGACTTGGAATAAGTGCAAGCTCTGTTGTAGTAAAAACTGATAGCAGTAAAGATATAGTCTAGTGAGATTAAACGGTATGCAACAATATGCTAACGTAACATTTTTAAGGTTCTTTAAACTTGTCCCAGTATTTATGCTTAGTTGGAAATGGGAGATTGAATGATTCACTTCCAAATATCGTTTAAATGTATGAAAGAAATTGAAAACATTACCCAGAAATAAAACCAGACATTCTTCAGTCTAGCGTCAATTCCACTTTTGACATGTTTTGAAAATTTTAAGGATTTTTAAAACTAGTAAGACTGTTTTACTTTAATGTGAGAATGGGATTTGTTTATGATGTGACAGAATGAAGAGACTGATTTAACTTTTGTAAATACAGTATTTTTGATGCCATATATTTGTTTCTGTAGGGCTTACCTGGTGCTACCGGGAGCTGCTGGTGAAAAGGTGAGCGATGCTCTTTGGATTCATTTTAATTAGGACCCATCCTAAGTAAATATGTTACGATCGAAAAAGTTCCATCAACATTGAAAGTGTTATTTGTGTCTGTTTTCTTAATGTTTATGGAACATTTCTTCCTGATAAGACCATTCTGCAAAATATGCTTGAAATGTACCAGTTTCTCATTACGTAAATTTCTCTTGTGGGTACCTCATTTCTAAAAGTTCTGAAAATCATGGTGTTCAATTTCTAAATGTTTTGGGAACATTTTTCTTGGTTATGAGAACTCTCAGCATGTTCTTGTTTTTGCTTATGCAGACATTTCCCCTATTCTGCAGTATGTTTACATACGTAATTCATTAATAATCTGACTCACAGCTTGTTAGCCCAAATTAAAAAATATAAAATACAACACAGTACAGCTAAGTGAGCTCAATCCAAGGGAAATTTCTCTGATAAAACTAGGTAGATATTCTGTTTTATGATCTGTCAGACTAACATGCAAATCTTTGAATCATATATTAGTTTATCAAAATTAATACCTGCTGCATATGCATTTTTGACCAATATGGATAGTGGACTTCAGGAGGACCCGAGTAGACCACTAATGCAAATCAATAACTGTGGAGCGAGTCAAAAGCTCCAGGTTTCTTGGTGTGCACATGACAAAGGACCTCTCCTGGACTCTCAACACCACCTGCCTAGCCAAGAAGGCCCAGCAGCACCTCCACTTTCTGCAGAGGCTGAACAGAGCCAAAGTTCCCCCACCCTCCAATCCTCACCACCTTCTACAGATGGACAATATAGAACGTCCTGACCAGCTGAGTCAAAGCATGATACGGGAACTCCACAGTCTCCAACAGCAAAAACATACAGCTGATTGTGAGAACAGCTGAAAAGATCATTGTGGTCCCTCTTAGAACAAGTGAGGGACCACAATCCCATGTACTCTTCTCTCCGGACATCTGGCAGAAGGTACAGGAACATCCATGCCACCACCAGCACACTCCGCAACAGTTTCTTCCCTGAGGCAGTTAGATCACTCAACACCCTGCTGCTTCCCATTGCTCACCTGGGCTAGTCAAACACCTAACCCAGTAGGACTCAATACCACTGCACACCACACTTTACAAAGCTGCATCAGACACTCCATAGAATGCTACACTTCAGATACAATTATTGCTGCTACTCTACTAAATAGTTTACAGTCCATGTTCAGTGTATTTACTGTCCTGTGTATTTGCACTTTATGTAGTCTTGTATACTGTTATGTATATGTTCAACTTGAACCAAGACATGGTCTGCCTCATCTCAGCAACTGAAAGACTACATTGCTGCCCCATCAAGCAAGCTACCTGGATGGGAACTCCCATACAGAGCTGGCACTGGCTGTACCCAGCAAGTACCTCCATATGACTGGTGCTGCCTCATCTGACTCTTTGGCTGTGGAGCCCTCCTGACGATCAGCCATATCGTCCATAACTGCAGCATCAATAGATCCTCGAATGGTGTTGCCGGACTGACAATGCTGGATGACAACACAATTGATTATCTTTCATCAGACCTGAAGTGTGATGATAATACGAACAAATGACAGACCCAATTAACAATTAAAGTTGGTTAATTGAGTAACTTAGAGGCCAAATACTTTTTCACACAGGGCCAGTTAATGTTGGATAAGTTTTTTTCCTTCAATAAATGAAATCATTTATTTAAAAACTGCAAATACATTTTCATGGTACTGTAAGACAGTGAAAGAGTCCAATATCATATTAGAAGAGAAAAGGATTCAGGACTGATGGAGTTTCATCACAAAATACATAAAGACCACACAAACCTACCTCAAACAATCAGTAGTTTGACACGCAGCACCAGAGATACAAACAACACTCTGTTAGCTTTTGGGAGAGAGCGAGTGTGCTTTTGCACACAGATATGTAAATATGCTTTAACACAGAAGTATACATAAGACCTTACAGCACGTTATCACTAAGGCACCCAGCACTGCTGCTTGATCAGGCAGTGACAATAAGAGCTAATAGATCAGAACAGCACATTTTTAATGTTTCTCAAGTACCAGACTATAGCATTTTTCTTCCAAAGAGGAACAAATCCCAAAATCTTACATCCTATCACTTGTAACAATCTTTTGATGCATTGTACTTTAGTAGACAATGCTTTTATCCCTTCAGTTTACTAATTTATCCCCCATTATCTTAATTATCTAATTAAATGTACTACTGCCAACCCCTTCAATTAATCTGCATCAGTTTGACAGCCAATAATAAGTCATTAAGAATGTATGATTTACCTGGGAGAAAGCAACGGCAAAAGCAGGTTGCTGAAGCATTTGTAGTCCCAACAGATGAGTGACACCCTCCTTTATTACAGCCTTGTTCTCACTGTGGAACATGCGCTGATAGACACACAGTAACCAGGATGGATGGACCAGTCCACTGCCTGCATAGAGAGTACCAAGGAATCAGGGAGTAAACTGCTAAGAACCTGCAGACTGATCCAATATGGTGAAAATAAATGTTACGCACCTTGAGTATCTATTGAAGTTGTTTTGACAAGCATGTCAATTCGGCTTAGTACAGGTCGAATAACATGAATCTAAACATAACAGTTGAAATTATTAAACACTAAGACTTCACAAAGTATGACTATATAATACAATTATAATCACAAAAGGTTTATACTCATTTTTATATTATATTCATAAAAACTCAAAAAAGGTTTCTCCAGGCCCATGGTGAAACACAATAATAAAGGAGCGTGACACAAATAATCACAAAGTTATGCACTTTAAAGTTTATAACTTTATGCAATTAAAACTGTTCCCCCACTCAGAATCTTTCTGCTGGAGTCCAGTTAGAGCTGATTGTTGGATTGGGAGTCCAACTGTTAAGGCATGCAGCTTTAGTAGTGTGAAAGCATTTGCCAACAGGTAGTCTCTGAAAAATGGTGACTGTGATTAGAAGGGTCAGCTTTTATGCTTCTTGCTTGTTTCTTTACCCTTAGCATGTACAGTTCCTGGATACATGGTGAGTTGATCTTTTCAGAGACACAGATGATGCACACTATACACTATAGCCTGTCCTTGGCCTGAGCAGAGGCAGCACCTTAACAAAAATGTTATGGATAATGTTAAGATAGAGTCAGTAAAGGCTGTGTAGAACTATGTATTGCCTGTAGGAGACAGAATTTCTTTGTCAGAAGAAGAAAGTCTGCCGGGCCTTTTTCTGTAACAGAAGTGATGTCCCAATAAAAGACGTGATAGTATAATTTCCAGAGTCATAAATGTCACAGTTGTACTAACAACTGACCCATTTATAGTAAATTTTGGTTGGGAGAGTACTGCTCTCTACTTTAAGTGATGCAAATTGTTCTGGCTGCATCAAGTTGGCATTGGTGGATATGATGCCAGTCAGGGTGGTGTCAGCTGCAAACCTGCAGTTTGACTGAAGGGTGACCAGAGACGCAGTCATTTATGTACAAGAAGAAGATCATGAAGAGAAAACACAGCACTGTAAAGAATCAGTGCCAAGAATCAAAGAGTTTGACATGTTTAACCCAATCACACATACTGTTTCCTATCTGATAGAAAGTCAGTGATTCATTCACAGATGAAGACAGGCAGATTGAACTGGCTGAGCTGCTTATCCAGCAGCTCTGGGATTACTGTTTTGAAAGCAGAGCTGCAGTATCCTCATAAATGTTCCAGGGGTCAAAGTGCTAGTAGAGTTCAGAATCAGAATTAACTTTATTGGCCAAGTATACAAGGAATTTGTTGCCGGTTTGTAGTGGTCCTACAGTGCATGCTTACACCCACAAAAACAAGACAGAGAGAAATATAAAAACCTAATGACAGCTACCATAGGACAGTTTACAGTGCAAACATAACAATCTAATGACCACTCACACAGAACACTGTGCAAACATACAACATTCTTAAAAAGCACTCATACAAAACAGTTAACACTGGCGCATAACAGTAAAGTGATATTACAGTGCAGTGATTGCCCAGTTTGTTAGAAAACAGTAGATGTATTCCACATTAAATAAATATATTGCACATGGTATTGGTATTCCACGTGAGTATCAACTTGCGCAAAAAAGGGTGCAATGTAAATGTAATAACCAGGGAATGAATTGAGGTTTATGGGAGGGTGTTTATAATTTTATAAAAGATCTTTGTAGCTGCCGGGAAAAAATATGGTGCCTGGAAATTCTTGTCCTGATTAGTCTGTAGTACCTGTCAGAGGGTAGGAGTCTGAACAGGCTATGTGCAGGAAGTGAGGGGTCTTTAATAATTCTTCCAGCCTGTTTCCTGACACAGGACATGTAACGGTCCTAGAAGGAGGGCAGGTTGGTCCCGATAATTTGTTCTGCCGATCTTACTACTCTTTGAAATCTGCGCTTGCCCAGTTGGGTGGCAGAGCAAACGACAAATGTATTTAGGATCAAGGTACTTGTGATGTCTCTGTAAAGACAGATGGTGGAGACATTTTAATTATTCACAATCTAAAATCATAACCCCAGTGGTCGATAATCCCCCACAGATTCCCCCAAAGATTGCACATCCCAAAAATAGTTTATGCCTAAAGCTCACCCTTTCCTTAGTGAATAATAATTCCTATATACAGTAGATTTCTACTTAGAATCTGCTACTATAATAAAACTAAGATGCTCATAATGAACACACTTAATACTGTTTGAATTTACAGTATGCAAATATGGAGGAGTAATGATTTACAATATATGGCCAAAAGTATGTGGACACCTGACCAATCACACCCTGTAGAACTCTAGGTAGGTATGTAGAGGAATGAGGACATAAGAGGCAGGCTTTGGAGAGTGTGAATTGACCTTTATCTTTTATTTTCTTTCCCAGTGTACTGGTGTGCTTTTCGGCACCACGTTCAGGAAATAACAAAAAAAGATATACACACATACACACGTTTCTGCTACCTCACAGCTCAGTTCATTCCACATGTTCTCTTGTTTCTCTCTCTTCCAGCCACACCCACACTGAGCAAAAAGAACCTTGCAGACCTCACTCCTTCTCCCGGACTCCACACTCCATTCACAAATGGTGCTCGCCCATGTCCCTGCTGCCACATCCCCCACCGCCTGACTCAGGCTGTGTAGCCATCCAGCCTCTTATACAAGACCCAAGTGGAAGCCCATACTTCCATCTACCCAATAGCACACTTCTTTGGGATTGCTGAGAGTCCTGCCTGTCTCCGGGATCTCAGGATAGCCCTCAGATTGGCTCTGCCAGTCGTTACTAAAAACAATGTCGTCTAAATAGTGGTATAGGCAGTGTGTGGGTGGAGGATTCTGTCCACGAGTCGTTGAAACATGGCCTGGGCTCCAAACAACCCAAAAGGGTGGGTGACAAATTGGTATAACACACGCGGGGTGGAAAAAGCCATTTTTTCTTGGGACATTGGAGTCAAGGGAATCTGCCAAGGGGATCTCCCTTAGTTAAATCCAGAGTCGAATAAAAGGGAGCTGCACCTAGTCAACCAAGCAGTTCAAAACTGGACTGACCCATCAGCCTTGGTAAACAGGACCACCAGGCTGGACCAGTCACTGTGGGACTCCTCGATTATACTCATATCAATCATGGTCATAACCTCTTTCCAAAACACCTGTTTTTTTTTTTTGTTTGTTTTTTTTTCAATCAAATGGTAGGCATCAAACTGGTGTTCACATTCAGTTTTACTCTGTGACAGTCCCTCCTCCCAATTTTCTCGGTCGATGTCCAAGACACCGCAAGGCTTGCGCATATAGAGTAATTCAAATGGAGAGAACCTGCGGGACCTCTCATACTGCAAATAATTATTCCAATATCGTGCACAAACTTACAAATTATATTCTTAAGCATCTGATTAAATCGCTCGAGCAGTCCATCTATTTGTCAGTGGTAAATTCCTAGTAAATGAATTGATTTAATCCCCAGTAATTTGTACAGTTAAAGTGTCCGTAACATGAAAGACGTGTCCTGGTCAGACTCAGGAGATAACCTGGAAGAGTGCCTCCTCAACTCCACAGCATCAAAGAGCCATCGCTTTCAGGTATTGCACTGCGTAGTCCACTAAGACAAAGCGATACGCTCATGTACTCCATTCTAATTGCTTAACAAGGTCCATACCAATTCTTTCAAAGGAGACCTCAAACAAAGGAAGGACGAACAATGGCACTTTTGGGGTGGCCAGCGGATTCATCAGCTGACATTCACGACACGCGACATACCACCTGCAAACATCACCGTGAATGCCCAGTCAATAGAAACAGGCCATGAGACAGTTTTATCGTGTCAAAACATGAGACAGTTAATGTCTTATCCTGATCTAAATGCCCGGCCATAGAATTATTATGGAAAAGCATTTCCCTGTGGCTCTTTGGGACCAACAGTTGGGTTGTCTCCTCCTTCATTTGAGTGGCTTGCATCACTCAAAATAATCTATCCTTAATAATAGCAAAATAGGGGTAGGACGTCGCACCATTTGGCAGGACAGGCTGACCACCAATTACTTTCACTTGGTCAAAGTGCCTCAGGGTGTGGAAATCCCAGAGGGCAATCCCCACATTTCCCTGATGTGGAGCAGACATCGATGGTCCCACCACCACCTTCCCAGCCAGTTACTGCAGGACCCATCCACAAACATTTCCCACTCCCATCCCATTCCAGATTTAATTCAGTTCAATTTTATTTGTATAGCACTTTTAACAATGGACACCGTCACAAAGCACATTTACAGAAATCAGACTCAAAAGGGTACCCATCCTCATCTAAATGACACCAGATAGTGCGATTATAAATCATCTTCGTCTTCTATAACTGTACACTATAATGTAAAGCATTGCTAAGTGTGTTAAAAGGAACCTGAATATGAGCATTATTCAAGTTGTAGTTTAAGCTTTTTGAATCAAACTGAAGTTATCAATTGTTTAATGATGGACACTTTAGTATAAACAGTTCTTAGCAAATGCTGTCTTAAGGCCATCCAAGACAGACCACCCACAGCCATCTTTTGGGTGTCTGTGTGGTACCATCCACAACAAACAAACGATGACCTGTAGCCTATCCATGCAGGCCATCTTCAGGAGCAGTGAGTCATCAGGATGGATCAGGCAGGTCTGGAAGGCTGGGGGAGTCAAACTGGTATCTCAGGAGTAACATCAGGCAGGGGAAGCAACTATCCCCTACTGAAACCATTCTGCTCTCACTCTCGCTAACCCTCTCTAGCTAATGGAGGAGCACCTGTGTATGGGAGCTGCGTAGCCAAAGACTGGTCAGAGTGCCCATGCTGACACCTGTCCACTGCTGAATGTGCCTTCAATGGGCACGTGAGCATCAGATCTGGACCGTGGAGCAATGGAAGAAGGTGGCCTGATCTGATGAATCATGTTTTCTTTTACACCATGTGGACGGCCGGGTGTGTGTGCATCACATACCTGGTGAAGAGATGGCACCAGGATGCACTATTGGAAGAAGGCAAGCTGGCTGAGGCAGTTTGATGCTCTTGGCAATGTTCTGCTTGCAAACCTTGGTTTCTGGAATTCATGTGGATGTTATCTTAATGTGCCCTTCCACAGTGCAAAAACTGTTCAGTAATGGTTTTTCCAGTCTTCAACTGGGCTGTTGTAGCCCATCTGCCTCAAGGTTTGACGTGCTGAGCATTCTGAGATGCTTTTTGGCTCACCTCAATTATATAAAGTGGTTATCTGTGTTACTGTAGCCTTTCTGTCAGCTCAAACCAGTCTGGCCATTCTCTGTTGACCTCGCTCATCAACCAGGCATTTCCCTCTGCAGAACTGCCACTCACTGGATGTTTTTTCTTTATTGCACCATTCTGAATAAACTGTAGAGACTATTGTGTGTGAAAATCTCAGGAGACCAGCAGTTATAGAAATACTCAAACCAGCCTGTCTTGCACCAACAATCATGCCAAAAAATACCGTAAAGTTTTTGCTAAACTGTCATTAAGAGGGTACTAATACAACTGACTGGATGTAAAGCTGCCAAAAAAAGCAAAAGGAGAAGCAAGTCACTTTGCTAATTGTCATTCATTCCCAAGTCTACAAACCCGATTCCAAAAACGTTGGGACACTGTACAAATTGTGAATAAAAAAGGAATGCAATAATTTACAAATCTCAAACTTATATTTTATTCACAA
>JAKKZJ010000028.1:9338677-9350701 GCA_033441845.1 Pangasius mekongensis
TCTCCGTGAAAACAAAGACACAACAGTCTCTAAACTCATGCCTGCTGGAGTCGTATGTAGTCCAATTTATTGTCCAGGGAGCAGACATTGGAGAGCCAGATGGATGGGAGAGTAAGTCAGGCTTTTCATTTCCCACATTCTTGCTCCTTCAGTTATTTTACTTTTTATTTCATTTTCAGTTTATGTAATTCTTACATATATATGTCCTGAAATTGCACAGAAAATTTTTCCCAATACTAATCATGACTGAGTAAATCTCCCACTAAGAGATTCATGAGTCAACCAGACTGAGGAACAGCTTCTTCCCCAGGGCCATTGCTGCAGTGAACCAGTCTTCCAGAATCCCTCCGTAACTGCCTGTCTGCAATGAACAGACTCACACTCTCTATCTGATGACTTTACTAACAAACACCAGTCACAGATCAACTACACAGTAACATGGTATCACTGGCACCTGTATCACTACTGTCTACTGCTGCACTGTACTATAGAATACTGGTCAGACCCAATAGTGCATACAGTGTCTGTTCTTCGCACTTTGAAAACTACCTCAACTTCCTAAAATTGTTATAAATACTGCTGTTACTTTGCACTTTGCACTAAGTTACTGCACTACAATTATAAAAATGCAACTAGAGCCAATTATACTCATTGTTCACACTGTTTGTATTGCCATACAAGAATATGCACTATTTATGTTGATATATTTATGAACCAACTCTCATCAATGTTAACAACCACATTGTAGATTTGTTCACTATTAGCATCCAGTAAGGAAGCTGCCATTCAATTTCATTGTCCTTTTTGCTATACACTGAATACATTTGGGTTTGAGATCAAAAGATGAATATGAGCCAACAAATCTGAATTTCAGCTTTCATTTCCTGATTTACATCTAGATGTGTTAATCAACTTAGACCATGGCACCTTTTTCAAGTGATCAAAAATATTATAACGTGACTGCCAGGCATTTTATTGCTGCCTAGGTGTGCCCAATTAGATTGACTGTTCAAACAATAAATAGCTCTAAATGTCTACTCTTGGTTTGAGCTTTGGGTTTCATCTTTGAAGACTGTGTTTGTTGTTTTAAAAGGATAAACCAACATGAAGACCAGTGTGCTGTATATGGTGGAAAAACAAGCCATTTTGAAGCTGAGAATAGATGGAAAATTGATCAGAGCCACTGGGCGCAGCCAATACAATAATTTGGAATGTCCTGACAAACAACCAGACATAGAACAAGGAGAACAACAGCAGTTGTTAAGAGAAACACTGTGAGAGCTGTGAAGAAAAACCCAAAAACAACAGTCAGTGACATCACCAACAGCCTACACAGGGCAGGGGTGTATCATAAGGTATCATAAATATATCATATCACCACTTGAAGACGCCTTCGAGCACAGAAATATACAGGCCAGACCACAAGATGCAAACCACTCATCAGCAGCAAGAATCAGAAGGCCAGATTGGAATTCACAAAAAATCAGAGATGAGCCACAGAAGTTCCGAATATTATGGACTGATGAGACCAAGATTAACCTCCACCAAAGTGATGGAAAGTCCAAAATGTGGAGAAAGAAAGCATCTGCTCATGATTCAAAATATACAAGCTCATTAGTCAAGCTTGGTGGATGTAGTATCATGGCTCTGGCTTGCATGGCTGCTTCTGGATGGGGCTCATCTTTATTGTTGATGTAACTCATGAGGTATTTTTCACTTTCCCTTCTGCCGCATTTTCATTTTCTCGAACAATGCTTTTGTTTTTTGTCTAAAGAGAGTGAGCAGAGGCCATCCACACAGGATCTGTCTAAAATATCAACGATCTTTGATTAAGGTACATTAAACACTCAACATGGTAATCATTCAGCTTGTTCAGCGTGCTGGGTGCAGGATGTTTAGTCATTCTTCTTCTGTCATTTGCAATAGCTTTATTTGTGATAAAGGTATATTAGATAACTCTCTGACGGAGAAGACTGCAGCACTAGAGGTGCGCATCCAGACTCCAGAGAGGGTTATCGAGAGTGAGAGCAGTGTAGTTTCTGTAGGGAAGAGTCTGGATGCCTCGGGTGGAGTTATAAATCCAGCATTAGAGCCCTCACAGGGAGGTGAATGGGTGACGACTCAATGGCATAATCGCAAAGCTAATGCTAAGGCTCGCCCATGGGAGCACCACTCCTCTCTGAATCACGTGTCTAACAGGTTTGCTCTCCTCAGTGAAGCACCTGCTGAGAAACCTGAAAGAGCTCTGGTTATAGGTGACTCTATTTTACAGCACGTGAAATTAGCTAGGCCTTTAGGGGCACCAGCAGCACTATTTAGGTTTATACCGGGAGTCAGGGTGCTGGTCATAGCATGTAATCTTAGGGTCTTAAGCAAGCATAGGTTTTCAAAGATAGTTTTTCACATAGGAGCTAATGATATATGGCTTCATCAGTCAGAGATTAATAAGAATAAATTTTAGAGGTGTGTAAATTAGTGAATGCAGTAGTATGCTCTGGCCCATCCCAATGGGGTGTGGTGATGTAGCTTACAGCAGGTTATGGTCGCTGAACTGCAGGATGTCCAGGTGGTGCTCCGAGAACAATGTGGGCTTTACAGATTATTGGAGTAGTTTTGAACGCAAGGCTGGCCTGTTAGTGTAGGATGGTATCCATCCCACTTGGGAGGTGCTGTATTCTTACAGCATAGCACATAGTCTCAGAACAGGCCTAGTTTATCAGGGACAATCCAGAGCCAAGGCCAGGGAGCAGACAAGCAGGCTAAACCGACCATCTGTTTGTTTTAGTAACCTATTTTAGTTTGTTTAGTAACCTAATTAACATAAAATTAAATCATACTGAATGCACAGCCAGCACCTTTGATCTAGGACTGAAGCTAGGACTGTTAAATATTAGATCTCTTACATTTAAAGTGCTCACTCTTAATGAAACTATTACTGACCAAGAGTTTGATGTACTGTGTTTAACAGAAACATGGATTAAACCAAATAAGTATGTAGCATTAAATGAAGCTAGTTCTCCTGGATACAGTTATATACATCAGTCTAACTGGCAGAGGAGGAGGTGTCTTGATCTAATACTAACATTCAGATTAAATATAGAAAATACAGTCACATTTCCACAGTCTGAAGCTATCCCAGATCATTAAGACATATTTTAAACGAGATGAAATAGTCACAATATATGCACCTTGTCACACTACCATGGTAAACGTACATTCACGTCAGGTATTGCACAGAGTTTTATCAATAAACTCCCAGAGTTGTCAATTATGACGGGACCACTGTCTGACCCCACAGAACTTGATCAGGCAACTGATTGCTTAGAGTCAGCTTTCCGCTATACATTAGATAATGTAGCTTCACTTAAAAAAATAATTAGAAAGGGACTTCCGGTATGGCGTCGGGGCGAGTGGCAGTGTAGAGTGAGAGCTCCCAGACAAGTGTGTTATACTCCCCAAATTTAATTCGTTATACTTTTTGAAAATGATTGGTAAACATGGAGGGGGAGAAGCAACGAAGGGCTAGAAGCAAAGCATCCCAAAAACCCGAGAAAAATGAGAAGCAAACAGCAGAAAATGAAGACAGCACTGGTGAGCACGAGGCCGAGGATACCTTTCAAACTAGCATCGGCGCCATATACGCTGAAATTAATCTGATTGGACGTGAAGACAGAGCTGAGCAACTTTCACAAGACTCTTTCCAGAGATATGAAAACTGATTTGGCAAATTTCAGAACAGACATCAACCTGAAACTGAACGAAATTGCCACAGATTTGAAAGATACAATGGGTGGATTGGAGGAGGCTGAACAGAGAGTGACGGAGTTAGAAGAATGGAACACTGAAGCTAAAAAAATGCTGTGTCAAGCCCTTGACATCCAGCAAAAAAAGGAAATAAAAAAATTGACAGATCTCGAAGCAAGATCCAGACGAAACAATATACGACTGTATGGAATTCCGGAGGAGGCTCAAGGGGACAACATACAGGAGTTTATTGAAAGTTTCATCAAGACGGAACTAGCCCTCCCCGACACTGAACTTAGGATACAGCGCTGTGAGAGGGCACTCGGTCCCAAGCCGCCACCAAATGCTACCCCCGATCAATTGTGATTTACTTCCTAGAATATAAAATCAATGAATTGGTGCTTCATTCGGCTTGGAGGAAAAAGGAAGTTCACTTGAAGGGGAAACGAGTGTACTTTGACCAGGACTATCCCGTGGAAACTCAAAAGAAGAGGAAGGCATTCGTTCCAATCAGGAAACTACTCAAAGAAAAGGGTCTCCGGTTTCAGACACCACCCCCGGCTAAACTTCGCATATTTTTCGAAGATGGCCCAATTCTTTATAACAACGCAGCGGAGGACTTAAAGAAGAAAGGATTGACAATTGCCAGGATCAGAGAAGATCATACCACCGTATCGGCATCTATGGAAAGGCTGAGTAAAATCTCTTGGGAAACGGCCGGCGCAAGGCCACGACGCAGCCGAGAGACACATCAAGAGAGAGCGCGGAAAAGACTCCAGGATTTCTGACGGGATATTGGAGATACTGACTGACTGTTTTTCTCAGGGTAGAAATTAGGTAATAATAACGGTTATATCCAAGATTAAAGCTACCAGAATGACAGATTAATACAATAAGGACAATATTTATACAAAGGCTATGAATCTTGAGTTTGGATAAAATTATTTCCATTAGGCCTATGGGTTAATTTACGTTTTTGGCCTAAACATTTAGTCTTGGATAATAAAAACATTTCTGTCTTGGAGTTCTAGGAAGAATTATTCTACTAAGTGCACTGATATATAATATCGGTTTGCACTGGGGAGGCCCTTCGTTAATCAAAGATTTTAATTTCCAAACAGAAGTTACTTTAGAAGAAACTTTGGTTATGGAAGTTGTTGTTTTTTTTGCTTGTACATTTTATAGTTCTCTGTTCTGTGTTAACTGTGTTATAGTGTTAAGGTCAACCAGGGCTTACAGTATGAAAGTGTATGACCACAATGTTACAGCAAGAATATAGAATAATATCACTTAATGTTAATGGGTTACAAAATCCTATCAAATGAGGTAAACCCATAGCAAAGATGAAAAGAGAGAACCAACATATAATTTTTTGGAAGAAACTTACCTGGTACAAACCGAACATGAGAAACTGAAAAGGTTAGGATTTAGAAACACATTTTATTCATCCTATACTAAGGGACATGCTAGAGGAGTTGCAATATTAATTTCAAATAAGGTGACTCTTCAGGCTTCCAGCCAAATTGTTGATAATGTGGGACGTTACATTTTGGTAAAAGGGATCCTTTATTCTAGAGAAGTAACATTATTTAATGTTTATAGACCACCAGGACAGGATAAAACATTTATTAAGAAAATATTTGATTTAATAGCCTCAGAAGTATCGGGTATTCTTATTTGTGGAGGGGACTGGACTATACAGTTGCATCCACCCCTAGACTCTTCAAATTCAACAAAAAAGATGAACTCTGAAACACTGTAGGTTAGGGAAATGCTTAAGGCAGTGGGCATGTTTGATATATGGAGGGAGCTCCACCCATCTGTTAGACAGTTCACCTTCTTCTCCCATCCTCACATGGTCTATTCCAGGATTGACTATTTTTTTGTTTCACTCAGAGAGGCACATTACTGGTTGTGAAATAGGAGCCAAAGGTGTTTCCGATCATGCAGGAGTGTATTTGAGACTTCATCTTGATGTCCAATCTAAGAACACTGTTTGGAGATTAAATACTAGTCTTTTAAATGATCACCAATGTGAAGAATATATTAAAAAAGAAATTAAGGACTTCATCAAATTTAATGATAATGAGGATATGTCACCGTGTGTAATATGGGATGTGGCTAAGGCGGTGCTGAGAGGAAAGCTTATAAAATGGTCCTCAAGAAAAAAGAAAGAAAAACAGATGTTACTGGCTGATTTAACAAATAAACTAGAGAGATTAGAACAAAAACATATTGAATTAAATGAACCTAAAGTTTTAGATGAAATAAAAGTGATAAAACAACAAATAAATTAGATACTTGACAAACAAGTGGAGATTAAACTCAAATATATTAGACAGAATCTCTATGAGATCAGTCCCAGAGCCAAAAAAATGTTAGCCTGGAAACTCCGTAAACAACAAACGGCGAGGTCGATTTTCAAGATCAGAGACCCTGAATGTAATGTGTTATAAACCAGAAGAAAGATCACAGTCTTTTGAAAACTATTATAAGAAACTATATTCTCAACCGGAAGCAGTGGGCCCATCAATTATAAAAAGTTTTTTGAATTCTCTAGATTTACCATCGGTAGGAGTGAAACAAAACAAACTGGTAACAGAAGAAATCACAGAAACAGAAATTGATAGTGTAATATCAAATCTAAAAACAAACAAAGTACCGGGAGGGTATGGATATCCAGCAGAGTGGTAAAAACATTTAGGGAATTACTGAAACCCATGCTCCTGAAATGTTTCAACCATGTTAAGGGAGGGGAAACCTGTGTCCTGGAAACAAGGCTATTATATCTGTAATACCAAAGGCTGGAAAAGATAAGACAGAATGCGGCTCATACAGACCTATTTCAGTTTTAAATATAGATTATAGAATATATGCTTCAATAATAGCTAAACGATTAGAAGATATAATCCCTGATTTGATTGATACTGACCAAACTGGATTTGTTAAAAATAGGCAGACAAATGATAATGTGAGGCGAGCATTATTTTTTTTCGAGAGCATGAGCAAAAATAATTTCAAATCCCTGGCAATTAGCCTTGATGCGGAAAAGGCATTCGATTCAGTGCACTGGGAGTATTTGTATTTGGTATTGCAATGTTTTGGCTTTAATGAAGAGGTTACAAGAAGTCTTAAACCACTATATCATTTACCAACAGCCATGATTAAAATAAATGGCAATGTCTCTAACTCAATTACCCTGGAGCGAGGATGTCGTCAGGGATGCCCCTTGAGTCCCACACTTTTTGCACTATTCATAGAGCCATTAACTCAAGCAATTAGAGAAGATACAGAAATTCTAGGAATTCCAATAAAAGAAACTGAATACAAAATAGGCCTGTATGCGGACGACATTCTTATGACTATTTCTGAGCCAGACTCCAGTTTACCTAAACTCATGTCTTGTCTTGAGCAATTTGGTTGGTATTCAGGATATAAACTAAATTTACACAAAACCCAAACCATCTCTCTTAATTATTCACCACAAGAAAATATACGTAACAAATATAATTTTAAATGGAAAACAAATAATATTAACTATCTGGGGGTTAATATACCAAAGAATTTGGCTAAAATTTATACTACTAATTATCCTTCTATCACGAAGGAACTGAAAGCAGACTTGGACAGTTGGATACCCCTAACCTTTAGTTTGTTTGATCGAATAGAAATTATAAGGATGAATGTTTTACCGCGATTATTGTTTTTCTTTCAATCATTACCTTTAGAGATACCAAACAAAAACAATTTAATGACTGGAACCGAATGATCTCAGGATTTATATGGAAAAATCAGAAGCCCGGGGTCAGACTTAAAACACTACAATTACCAAAGGAAAAGGGAGGATTGTCTCTTCCCTGTTTAGAGGACTATTATAAAGCAGCACAATTAAAATATCTAGTCTGCTGGTGCACTGACGATTATGAGGCAAAATGGAAAGATTTAGAATTTAACCAACTAGACTTTCCTCTTCTTCCTTATTAGGGGATAAAACTGCTAAGATTATGTACTCCAATAAATTAAGCAATTGGACATTGGTTCCTCTTAATATTTGGTTCAAAGAATACAAAATTTTGAAGCTGGAAAGACAAGCACGGCTGTTAAGATGGGTGGCATATGATAGAGACTTCAAACCTGCACAGATGGATGTGCAGTTTAAACAATGGATATGGAATGGCATTACATCATATTGTACAGTTTCATCCAAGATATGTTTCCAAAGCTTCCAGCATCTCATTGATACCTATAATTTAGAAAGACAAGATTTCTATAGATATTTACAGCTTAGAAATCACTTTAATAAAAATAATAAAAATAAGGAGGGAATTGAATTGAGTCATCAACGTTTTTGCTGAAGCATATAAAGGTACTATTCACAAGAAACTGGTATCAAGAATATACTCGTGTATACAGTCCTCTAAGTCTCACTCTACCTTATATGTTAAAGAAAAATGGGAGAAGGAGGCGAATATAATTTTAACAGAAGAAGATTGGTTAAACATATGTAAATCACAGCATGCTACTTCCATTTCTGGTCAGTGGAGAGAATTCTCATGGAAAAATATCATTAGATTTTTAATTACTCCAAAAAGAAAATATTTACAGAATGGTAATCCAGAATCTGCACTTTGCTGGAGACAATGTAACAACTCGATGGCTGATTATTTTCATATATTCTGGGACTGTCCTGTAATCCAATCTTACTGGTTATTGGTAGTCACGGAAATAGAATTAATACTGGGTTTTGAAATTGATCATAGCTTTGGTACTATATATTTAGGAAACATACCAACTGACTTTAATGATCAAGATAAGTACTTTCTCAGATTGTTACTGGTTGCTAGTAAAAAAGCAAAAACCAAGAAATGGTTGGATGAGAATCCACCAACAAAAGAAGAGTGGATAATGATTGTAAAAGATGTATGATATGGAGGAAATGGCCTTCTCTCTAAGACTAAGTATGGACAAATTTTATAAGAACTGGTCAAATTGGTTAATACATAGGAAAATAGGTAATACATAAGTAGATATGAAGTGCTTTGCAGTGAATGTGCCTCTCCCTCCATAGTATTTACTTGAAAATACACTGAATGGACTGAACTTTATTGACTTAAATGAGCATTACGGACTTGAATTAACACCTTTTTTCCCCCTTCGCCCTCTTTTCATTTGTGTGTGTATGGGGGGAGCTATTGGGAGAGTAACCCCTATCATGAAAATAACTGTATAACAAGGATGTAAGAACTGTATGTGATACCTCTGGTGACCTGTTCAGTTCTTTATTTATTTACCTGTTTTGTTTTCTTTCTTTTCCTTTTCGTTTTTCTTTTTTGTATTTCATAGTTATGTTAAAAGAAATAAAAAATAAAAGTTAAAAAAATAATAATAATAATTAGAGAGAAAAAAACAGCACCCTGGTATAACAATCACACATGCACCTTAAAACAGACCGTCTGAAAATTAGAACGTAAATGGCATCAAACTAAATTGGTAGTATTTCAAATAGCATGGAAGGAGAACCTTCTATAAAAGGTTCTCAAAAGATCTCTTAGTGCTGCTAGATCAACATAATTCTCTACCCTAAGTAACAAAAATAATCCTTACATTATTATTTAATACTGTAGCAAAATTAATAAGACCACCACAGAAATGCACACCATCAATATGTAGCACTGATGACTTCATGAATTTTTTCAAGGACAATATTGAAAATATCAGGCAAAAAGTTCAGACTATAAATTTTAAACCAGACAATTTGATAACTAACCCTGTTGTTAATAATATAACATATAATATATGAGATTAATTTACTCAGCAAAATCAACTTGTATACTAGATCCCCTACCTACATGTTTCTTCAAACAAATAATTCCAGAAGCAATCGAGCCTCTTCTAAAAATAATCAGTTCTTCCCTTAGCACTGGCTAGGTACCTAAATCTTTTAAACTAGCAAACTAGCAAAACCCTGATTTAAAAAACCTGATCTCGACCCCTGTCAGTTGTCCAACTATAAGCCAATATTAAACCTCCCCTATATCCTAATATCCTAGCATATCACAGCAGATAGGCTCATATCTACATAGGAATAACATTCATGAAATGTATCAGTCAGGATTTAGGCCTCATCCTAGCATAGAGACAGCACTGGCAGTAAATGACCTACTACTGGCCTCTGATCAGGGTTATGTCTCCTTGCTTGTGTTGCTTGACCTCAGTGCAGCTTTTGATAACACTGATCATACTATTCTCTTTGACAGAATAGAAAATGTTGTTGGCGTTAAGGGAACAGACCTCTCCTGGCTCAGGTCTTATTTGACTGATCATTATCAGTTTGTAGATGTAAATGATAACTTCTCTACGCATAGTAAAGAAAGGTTTGGTGCTCTGCAAAGTTCTGTTTTAGGCCCACTGCTTTTTTCTTTATATATGCTACCTCTGGGAAAAATTTTTCATAAACATGGTATTAGATTCCACTATTATGTTGATGACACACATTTGTATATTTCAGCAAAGCCAGATGAGAGATGCCAGCTTAATAAAGTAGAGTAATGTGTAAAGGACATTAAATACTGGATGTTTAATAACTTCCTTCTACTTAATTCTGACAAGACAGAGGTCCTCGTACTAGGACCACATGAAGTAAGCTTTCTGATTACAAGCTTTCTGATTACATAGTAACTCTGGATGGCCTCTCCGTTTCATCATGCAGCAGTAAAAGACCTTGGTGTTATTATTAACTCCAGTCTTTCATTTGAAGATCATGTAGATAATATTACAAGGATAGCCTTCTTTCATGTCAGAAGTATTGCTAAGATAAGAAATATAATGTCATTACACGATGCAGAAAAACTAGTTCATGCATTTGTTACCTCTAGGTTGGATTATGGTAATGCCTTACTGTCTAGATTTCCAATAGGTGAATAAACAAGCTCCAGTTAGTCCTGAATGTAGCGGCAAGAGTCCTTACTAGAACCAAAAGATATGACCACAACAACCCTGTCTTATCCACTCTGCATTGGCTCCCAATCAAATTTCGCATTAATTACAAAACACTATGTTTTGACCTATAAAACACTGAATGGTCTTGTGCTGCAGTACCTGAGCGAACTTTTGGTCTTTTATGATCTGTCATGCCTACTTTGATCAAAAGGTGCAGGCTACTCGTTGGTACCTTGAATAGTGAAGGCTACAGCAGGGGGCAGAGCTTTCTCTTACAAAGCCCCACAGTTATGTAACACCCTTCCAATTAGTATTCGGGACTCAGACACAGTCTCAGTGTTTAAGTCTAGACTGAAAACATATTTGTTTAGTCAAGCTTTTTGTGAATACTTTTTTTCTTAAATAAAGAAGAAGATCTGGAGGGTTCATGGGCATAGAGTGTTGTGGTGAACTGGGAGGTCTGGATGCTGCTGCCACTCAGGTTTGTTGATGGTGGAGTGGCTAGCCACTTTATGTCCCATGACGCACTCATGTCTGTGTTACATTCTGGCTCTCCCTTTTAGTTATGCTGCCATAGCTAGTCTTGCCAGAGTCCCTGCTTGCACTCTGCATGCAAAGTATATTGTCCTTAACCATTGTGGGACAAAAAGCATACCTAACAATCTCTCCCTCTCTCTCTGTCGAGCTACACATGCTACACCTGAGATACCAGTGATCCTGACCCGTTCTGCTCTCTGGACCTGCATGATCCATCCTGGTGCCCTACTTCTGGTTGGACCTCTCATCGGTTGGAGACTGCTTGCTGCTGCTGGGGGTGGCCCCACATGGACGGCCTGAAGATCATTAGGATTGCTGGGGATGGTGCCACTTGGGGACAATGGAGATGGCTTTGGACTGTGGTTCATATGGGCAGTTGTACTGTGATGGCTTGGGACTGCGATTGCTGTGGTGGCTTTGGGGCTGCAGTTGCCGTGAGCAGTTTTGCACTCAGGTCTCCATCAGTGGACAGTGGATAGGTTCAGCAAAACAGACTTCATGTGAAAACTGTAATCAGTTTCCTGGTTACACAATGTAGTACACAGTTATAGAAGGGATTTATTTATAAATGCACTATCCATTGTCACCCAGATGAGGATGGGTTCCCTTTTGAGTCTGGTTCCTCTCAAGGTTTCTTCCACATATCATCTCAGGGAATTTTTCCTTGCCACTGTTGCCTCTAGCTTAATCTAGAAATGGGGGTCACAGTCCAGTGACTTCTGTGCCGGTCCCAAGCCCGGATAAATAGAGAGGGTTGCGTCAGGAAGGGAATCCGGCGTAAAACGTTGCCAAATTTAATCATGC
>JAKKZJ010000028.1:9394519-9410078 GCA_033441845.1 Pangasius mekongensis
GCTAACTGCATTTCATTGGCTTAGTACATGTACATTGAACAATGACAATAAAGTTGAATCTAATCTAATCTAATCTAATCTAATAATTTACTAGTTATATTTGTGCCAACAAATTTTCTCACTTTTCTCACTTGCTTAAAACTTTTAACTTATAACTTTTTCCCTGATATTTTCGTATGCTTTAACTTGGGGGACTAATTGAAAATTTGATTTTTTTTTTTTTTTTAGTATTGTCAATTCAACATTAACATGTAATTTGTCTGAATTTTATTAGTCACTCTTCATAATTATTAAAAGTTATCTTTTTTTGTTCTTTTATTCATCCATTCATACATTTTGTTTGCAAGAGCTTTTAAACCGCGGACAGCAATATCTGTATGGGGACAGACATTGGTGCATCATGATACATAGCACACGGAAAAAATTTATGTTTAGACGCTAACACTAACCCTGTGTATTGTACTTACATGTGAATCTTTGCATAAACTCACGTCATGTATTATACCTAATTATTTTACAATCAAAGCATTTTAAATGCAAATATGGATAGATTACTGATAAGCGGCGCAAATGATGTGCATAGTGTCAAGATTAAGCACCGTGCTTTTGACTTAGTGCCTTTGTCCTACCTTTGTAAGCTGCGCTATTTTCTTGCACATTCTGGTGTGCATTTGATAATCGTAAAGCTCCTCTTCTACGCTAGAGAAGTCTGCAGCAGTCCCGTTACATGCATCCGGTGGCAAGCTCATCTTCCACGAGCTAGACGTCATAACCCTGGAGCCAAGTCTTCCTTTAGAATATGTTGACAAATCACAAATCCGGCGATTACGGTGCGCTCCTTAAATTACTTTTGGTATTTCAATGATAGTCTTTTAGCCTAAGAAAATGTTCCACGACCGACTGTAGCGAACGATATTCTATGGCAAGTTGTCCGTTGGTTGACCCCAGTACCCCGTGAAATCAAAGTCTAATTCTATTGGCTACACGTTCACAGACGTTGCTTCTCCCCCGCCCCACCCCGCTGTACAGGACACGCAGCAACGGCATGCGCGCCTGGCCAAGCGCCTGTATTCGCAAGGCGGTGACGGCGCGACTTTATGGAAGGCCAAAACATTTTGGGGAGTAGTTAATGCTATAGCTATCTGAGTGTGTTTTAAAATGTATAAGCCACCAGACTGAGCCAAACTTTAGGATGAGCATCCTTGGCCCTACCACAATAAAAAGCTTCTACATACTGGAGTAAGCAAAAACCCACCTAAAATGCATATCATATATATCTAGGGAGGCCCTTTGGGAGGCATGAACTCCTTTTAATTTGAAAAAGCATGCTGAGGTAAGTTTTGCTAACATAGCACCAACTGGCTATATTTATATATATATATAATTTGGCCTGTTTTTGTACCATTGTTTCTAGCATAGATTCCAGTAGCTACCATAAATTGCCTAGGCAGTAAGTCAAATTTTAGCTAATGGTAAATATTGGTTATTTGCATATTTTACTTCTGATTAATTCATTAATTCATGATACCTTACTTCTGATTAAGTCATTAAACTATTTCGCATTAGTCATGCATAACACCAGCAAACATACAAAGACTGAATAATGTTTCAGGTGAAACAGCATGGTTGCTTTAAAACAAAATCTTCTAATAGTTTTAGGTAAGTACTGTATGTTGCATTGAAGCCAGAGCTCGGAATGACGTAATTTTTGACTGTGCATTCAAGCTACAAAGTTGGGGGGGGGGGGGATCATGGATGCCTCCATGTTCACAGCTAACTGTGATGAGAGATGTATATTTTCCTCCTCAAAACAGCGAACTGTATAGTAAATGTTATAGATTCAAGCTAATATGTCTGTATGTTGCTTTATCTAAAAACAAATACTTGTATATACATAGAGAATAAGTCATTTAAAGGTAAGAGTTGATGCTTTGTTTACTGATGATAGCCATACTGACTGGATGTTACCTGCTGCACTCGGAGGGAACTCAGAGTTGAGAACATGAGTAGAAATTCCAAGTTGAGAGGGCATTTTCTTTGGCTTTTTTTGGTCAGAGGTCAGGAATTACAAGTTAAAACCTCTAGTCAAATGCAGCATAAGTATAATTTCTCAGTACTTTTTGCACACCTGCTTGCAGTTAATTACTAAAAGGACAGGATGTATTTCCAAGCGCTTATGACCCTTTTGTCCCTCCACTTGATAGATTTACATTAGGATGGCAACTTGGGTTACTGCAATATAAGCGGCCCATGCCCCTCCCATGCGCACTCACACAGGCACACACTTTCGCCTTACTATTCTTTTGAGGACTTTCCATTGACATAATTACTAATACAGCTAATTAATGCTAGAGTTACTCCTGAGTCTAGTCCTAACCTCAGCAATGAAATGAAAACCTTTTGGCTCTTTCAGTAGTTTTTTAATAAGAGCACGTGTGCACAAACAATTGCACACACACAGCCTTATAATAAATTTAAAGTAATAAAAAGTTATTTTATCATGTGTTACAGTAGTGTTAATTGATTATCTGCAATATTTATCTGCAATATGGGGACATTATATGCAGAACCTGGCAACCCTGATTGCAGGACCAAGCTTATTAACAGATACAATTAGGAGATTATTTATATCATATACATTTATATGCTATTTGTTTTTCTTCGACAGAGGTTTGCTTTGGTAGCTCAACTTAAACACTGCCTTACTGAGCTCCAAAATAAAATACGTACTAACAAAAGAAATATGCTTATTATATATCGAGCTGCCACTCCATATACCTCATGCAAACGGTGCGCTTTGCACAGCTGGGCTCGCCAAAAAATAATCATCTAGTTTATCTTAAAATATATTAACTTGTACATTCACTGTTTGCATTTTTCACTGTTATTAAATAAAATCTTCCTGGAAAATTATATTGTCGTTACAATGAAATGAATCATATTAGACTTGAAGCAGCACTGTTTCTAATGGGAGGGAAATACAACTTTTAAAAATTATTTTATTTAAAAAAAAATGTAAAAGAATTATTTTATTAAAAAATTAACATTATTTTTATTTACAATACTAAAATCCAAATATCTATTTGTCAGTTCATTTTCTTCCTCATATCAGTATTTTGTGGCCATAATTAAAATTGAAATGCTTAAAAAAAATACAAAAATTATTAATTAAAATACACAGTTTGGCTTTTCATTTTCTTAATGAACTGAAAAATGAGTGAAAAGATTAAATGAAAATGTGTATTTTATCTTTTCTTTTCCAAAACATTACGCTACATACTTGACCAAAAGCAAATTAAAAAATAAAATGGATAAACTCAAAATTAATTGGAAAGTGCCAGTATGCCAGTTCTGTTATCAGCATGGACTCATGGTTAAAGCTAAAATGAAAAGGGTCATGCATATAATTACTGGAGCCAACTGCTGGTCATTTACTTTTCATTTCCAAGTTCATCTAATATGCTAAATAGCTTTGGGCATGGCTAAGACTTAGGCTGCTTATAGCAGCATGCAAGAGAACTAATAGATTTCGTTCAATTAAAATGTGAAGTGATACTTGATGGGATGGAGATATCCAAGCTATCACTCATGGCGTTGTATGGCAGAAATGACTACTGCTGTCTCGCTATCAGGAAGGGAGAAGTTTGGTCTCCTTATTCGACACCAACTCGAAGTGTGGTCTCCCTATTAGATGCTGAAGTGTACACAAGGTGAAGCTGCGACTGCGAAATTAAATACACCATATGGCCAAAAGTTTGAAACCTGACCATCACACCTATATGTGGGCCTTCTACAAACTGTTGCCACAAAGTTGGAAGCACAGAGTTGTACAGAATGTCTTTGTATGGTGTAGCATTACAATTTCCCTTCACGGGGGCTAGCCCAGCATATGTTCCAATATGACAATGCCCCTGTGAACAAAGCAGGGTCCATGAAGACATTTTTGTGGCTGAATGGGCAAATCCCCATGGCCATGTTTCACAATATAGTGGAAAGCAGAAGAGTGGAGTTTATTATGACAGCAAAGGGAATATACAATTACACCTGAAAATCTTATAATGTGCAAATGTGCAAGCATAAAAGTTTGCAAATCACTGTGGTATGACAGCAATAATACACTTGATGTCTGGCTATATCACACCAGCACTATTGTTCTATGATAGCACACCTACATTGTGTTTTCTTCCTCAATTCTTAATCACAAAATGGTCCCTTCCCATAGTAGCTAAATTATGACCTGCAACGTCTGCTTAAATCAGAAGGTGCAGGTTCTTTATCAGTACCATTCTCAAAGTTTAAGCCAAGTTTAAGTAACTCTCATGCTAGCAAACACGCAGTCACCTTTTGGTTAAACATGTCAAGAAAAAATGAAGACAGACTGCACTGAGGGTGCAAACACATGCTACCTCAAATTCTTTCTTAGAAAAGGATAATGACTATGAGTCGATCCTCCCAATTCAAGTATGTTAGCTACCATAATTTAGCCTGGCCAATTAGATTTCTGGGCAACCAAAACATGGATCTGGGACTGGGTTAATGCCAGATCCCTGCCTGGGAGTCCCTGATGACAATCAATGAAAATTAAGTGTCAACCCCAAAGATTGGGAGTCAATTCCACACACCAAAATGACTTGTTCTTGGCAAAATTTGCAACCAAAATTAATTTAGCATCCGGGTGTTTCTATTATCAAGATAGCTAGTGGAAAAATTTTCTAAATTTGCAAAAATGTGTCAATAAAAATGAATGGATTACCGTAATCTTATGTTAGCTTGGTTGTCCAATTAAAAAAAACCCAAAGCGGTCGATGTGCAGTTGATTCTAGTCTCATATCATGGCAGATATCAGTGATATTGTGTTGTACTTGTATGGTAGTAGTAGACTGAAATTTTCGAAAGAAATACTTTTTTAAATTATATTTAAAAAATACCAAAAAAATCCATGTTTTATTCAATAAATTTATGAATTATCAAAATAATCAGCCCTAGAATAGTGTACACTCCATCCCATGCACTGCCCAATCCCCAAAGTACTAACATTTCTTCATGGATTGACAGAGGCAAGCCCCCATCCATACTAAAGCATTGGCAAGGCCAGAAATTGAACAGTGAATGGGCCTGGGTAAAACAGGGTAGGCAATGGTTTGAAAAGAAACCTCAAATAACATGACATGGTGTCCGTTTCAAAAAGGTAAATTTGTAATTGAATGAGCCAGTTATACCTGAGCTATAACTCCTAGCTACAAGAGTGCTGTTTTTGTGGGGACCTACCCAGGTCCCCCTATAGCTTCGCCAATGTACTAAAGATGGCAGTTTTTGCACTGTCACACAGTACAGTGGATAGCACCTTCTTGGGGGCTCATACACTTTCTGAAGGGGGCTATGTGCTTCCCCCCACCACGGTTCCCCAGGAGTCTGCCATGGGATCTCTCCCTTGTGCTAGATTTCCTTAAGCCCTTCCTTATGAGCCTATGTAAGATGCCAAACTGAAATGGGTGTCTTTAAAAACTGCCTTTTTGTAAGCAATTATTCCAGCAAAAAAAAGAGTAGGAGAATTGCATGCTTTGGTGATGCAGTTCATCCTGCATACATTGGTGGCTAGATGACTCTGGGGTGACACTGTGGTTGAACCCAGGATTTCTATCCAAGGGCATATCACACACTCCAAATCAATCTACAAGATATCCCAAAAGTCTCCATACATAGGGGACTATGTATAGCAATACTATGTCTGTGCCTTCGTCAGTGGATGTTCATGGACATCCACTTCTCGGTTGGTCTGCAACATTTCCAGTCATTTTGAATCTGTTAATAAGTTTGGCAACAGTGTTGTGTGTCATGTGCTTGCCAAGAATTCAATACATTCTTCTTTTGTCAATGGCATTATTCAACTCAAATCAATTGTATTTGTATAGCATTTTTAACAGTGGATACTGTCACAAATCAGCTTTACAGAAATATATAAATTTAGAATATAAATTTTAAATTTATGAACTTATCCCTAATGAGCAAGCCAGAGGCAATGGAGGCAAGGAAAAACTCCCAGAGAGGAGCCAGACTCAGAAGGGAACCCATCCTCAACTGGATACCACCGGATACTGTGAATATAAATAATTCCCTTCCAAACTATATACTATATGGTCAAAAAGTGCAGTCGTGTAACCACGAAAGTTCATTATAGTTTACACATGAAGTCTATTTTGTTGAAGTTATCAACTGTTGAGTGCAAGTCCTACTGCTGTCCTAAAGCTATCAAAGCAAGTGCAGGCCTAAGCCATCGTAGCAAAACTGTTCATATCAATTGAAGTCCAAAGCCATCTTCATGGTTTCTAAGTGGTACCAGCCACAGTAATCTCATGTCAGTTTAGACTGTCTGTGTGGGGCCATCCTCAGCAGCAGTAAGTGGTTTCCAAATGATGAGAAATCCAACCAGAAGTAGGGCATCAGGATGGGTCAAGCAGGTCTGGAGAGCAGGAGGGGTCAGGATCACTGGCATCTCAAGAGTAGCATGTGTAGCTCAACAGAGCGAGAGAAAAGGAGAGAGAGACGGAGGGAGGAAGAGAGAGATTTTTAGGTATGCTAACGGTCACATAAAGGTTAAATAATATGTACAGAGTGCAAGCAGGGACTCTGGCAAGAGTAGCTATGACAGCATGACTAAAAGGGAGAAACAGAAGGTAACACAGACATGAGGGTGCCCTGGGACATAAAGTGGCCAGCCACTTCCACCGTCAACAAACCTGAGTGAATTAAAGACCAACATTTCGCTCAGGTACTGCAGCGTGAGACCATTCAGTGCTTTATAGGTCAATAGTAGTATTTTATAATCAATGTGAGACTTGATTGGGAGCCAATGCAAGGTGGATAAGATAGGGGTGATGTGGTCATATTTTCTGGTTCTAGTAAGAATTCATGCTGCTGCATTCTGGATTAACTGTAGCATTTTTATGCACCTACCTGAACATCCAGACAGTAAGGCATTACAATTATCCAATCTAGAGGCAACATAAGAATGAACTAATTTGTCTGTATTGTGTAGTGACATTAGATTTCTTTTAGCAATACTTCTGAGATGAAAGAAGGCTATCCTAGTAATATTATCTACATGAGCTTCAAATGAAAGACTGAAGCCAATAATCACACCAAAGTCTTTTACTGCTGCACATGATGAAACAGAAAGACCATCCAGAGATACTATGCAATCAGAAAGCTTACTTCTAGCTGCATGTGGTCCTAGTACAAGTACATCTGTCTTATCAGAATTAAGTAAAAGGAACTTAATAAGCATCCAGTGTTAATGTCCTTTATACATTCCTCAACTTTATTAAGCTGGTGTCATCTGGCTTTACTGAAACATTCAACTGTGTGTCAACAGCATAACAGTGGAAGCTAATACTATATATGCAGATAATTTTACCCAGAGGAAGCATATATAAAGGAAAGAGCAGTGGGCCTAAAATAGAACCTTGCAGAACACCAAACTTTACCTTAGTATGTGTAGAGAAGTCACCATTTACATCTACAAACTGATAACAATCAGTCAAATAAGACCTGAGGCAGGAGAGGGCTGTTCCCTTAATAACAACAACATTTTCTAGTCTATCAAGGAGAATAGTATGATCAATGGTATCAAAAGCTGCACTAAGGTCAAGCAACACAAGCAAGTTGACACAACTCTGATCAGAGGCCAGTAGTAGGTCATTTATCACTTTAACCAGCACTGTCTCTGTGCTATGATGAGGCCTAAATCCTGACTGATACATTTCATGAATGTTATTCCTATGTAGGTTTAAACATAACTGCTGTGCTACATTTTCTACAATCTTGGAGATAAAGGGGAGGTTTAATGTTGATCTACAGTTGGACAACTGACAGGGGTCGAGGTCAGGTTTTTTTGATCAAGGATTTGATAACTGCTAGTTTAAAGGATTTAGGTACATAGCCAAAGCTAAGGGAAGAATTGATTATTTTTAGAAGAGGTTCGATTGCTTCTGCAATTATCTGTTATCAGGTATCTCATAGGGGAGTAAAACATTCTAATTGCTGATCTGTTATGGTTATATTATTATCTACATAGTTAGTTATTGTCCAGTTTTAAATTTAGTGTCTGAATTTTTTGCCTGATATTTTCAATTTTGTCATTAAAAAAATTCATGAAGTCATCACTGCTACATATTGAAAAATGAGATTGCATTTTTCTGTGGTGGTCTTATTCATAGGTAATTTTGCTACAGTATTAAATAAGAATCTAGGATTATTTTTGTTATCTCCTATTAGGGTGGAGAGATATGCACTAAGAGCTTTTCTATAGATCATGAAGCTCTCCTTCCATGCCGTTTGAAATACCACCAATTTAGTTTGACGCCATTTGCAGTCTAATTTTCAAGTGGTCTGTTTTAAGGTGCGTGTGTGACTGTTATGCCAGGGTGCTTTTTTTTTTATATGGAGCTACATTATCTAGCGTGTAGTGGAATGTTGAATCCAAGTAATTGGATTGCAGCTGTGCAGTAGCTGACCTGAATGTATATTTGACATGGTAGCATGGTAAGATGCATATATTATGACTAAGACACATTTTAAATGAGAAGTAATGATCTGAGATAGCTTCAGATTGTGGAAATGTGACTATATTTTCTATATTTAAGCCAAACGTTAGTATTAGAAGGCTATATTAAAGGCTATCTTAAAGACTATCTGAAAAAAATAAAATCTAAGTATGAAAAATTTTGGAAGACATTTTGCTGAAAAAGTGTTAATTTCCCCTATGTATGGAGGCTTTTGAGACACCCTGTATTGATCTTGGAGAGTTCCATAAAAGTCAGGCCTACAGAGTGTCTCTTCTTGTGCCAGTGCATGGTCCTATTTAGAATGGACAGTGGCCATCTGATCCTCAGAGCAGTTGTTCATATGTCACAAAGGAATGTCATGAAAAGCTCCCTTGTCTAAACAGAGCCTGGCCCATTGGAGGGTGTACTTCATGGGGTAAAGAATACTAGTTACATATGTTCTACACTACATGGCGAAAAGTATGTGGACACCTGACCATCATGTTATTGTTGAACATCTCATTTCACAGTTGGATCCCCCTTTGCTGCTATAAAAGCCTCCACTCTTCTGGGAATCACTTGGCAAACATAAGTCAGTACACAAGACACTGAGAAGGAGTTGGGGGGAGGGGGTTAAGAGAGAAGCAGGACTAGCCAGACAGTATGACACCTCTGACCTTGGTGTATCCTGATATAATACAGTATTCTGAGACCATACTGAAACATAATGAAATGAGAAACATGACATTCAGCATATTAAACATAGACAGTCATAGATGAACAACTTCTGTGAAGATAGGTCTAGTCTAACTTTGCCATGGATTGTCATTGAGAGCAGTGTCATTGATCAGTTGATCTACTTGCCTAGATAAGATGTGAACCTGATCTACTGAATGTATTACTCTGTATGTAGGAAACAGGGCTCCTAAAAAACAGGAGATTTTATAGTTTGTAGGCCATATAGTTTGTTTACATGTTTACATATTATCTAGAAGTGATAGTGTAAATTCTGAACTATGTTTGTTTCTCACAGAAGGATATAAGTACACCAAAGTGCATCTACCATTAACTCTAGAAGGAAGATCAGGCCAAGCTGTTGTTCCACAAAGCCAATAGGTGTGGGTGGCGCAGAAAGTCTGCAGAAACAAGCCAAAGATAACAGATTGAGCCAGTGTTCAACTGGCTCCTTAAGTGTGGATTGTTTAGAAAGATTATCAGGAAGTGAATGTGATGCAGTTTTGTGAGTAATGCTATTCTCATCTTTGATATTAGTCTGTCACAGGCTTTCACAAGAATTTTACCTGGGAATGAAATTCCAGCACTTTCTACACACCAGGGAAAACTGGAGTGATAAGATCAGTAATATAAATCCTAGGGATTGAAGCATATTGCATACAGTATATGTTATGACAATTTATCCATAGTCCTATTAGTCCCTTTTGTTTGCCACGTTGGCGTTGACTGGGTATTTCTGACGCTTGTGTCTGGTTCCAAATAAATTGATCCAAAAGCGGTTTGCCGAAAAAAAGGAAGTGTTTTTATTAAAGTAAAAATTGTATATTACAGCTCCTTGTTGAAATAAACAAAAAATAGCTTAAAGCAGAGACATGGTAGAACAGCCAAACAAGCCCAAGCCGCAAGCAAGGTCCCAAGGTCAAAAGGGTCACCTTCCTATTTATTGGTGTTCTCACCTGTAGAGGGCGCATACTTTCAAGGAGGAAAATAAAAGGCAGATTAGAATAAAGAATAAAACAAAAATAAAGAAATAGCTCCTACAGTATATTTTTGCCCTGGACAAATTACAGGTACTGTGTTATGGTGACAGCTAGGAATATCATCTGGTTTAGTAACATGCACTTGTAAGATGGCCATGTGTAGCAGCTAGAAATCGGGTGGCAGAACAAGAAATTTCCTTGTGTACACTCAAATTTTAGAACATATGCAGATGGATTTCTAAAAAGAGGTTCTGTAGTGAAAATAGTGAAAATGAGTGAGTAAAAATGTTCCCTCCTAAGTCGATGGGTGGAATTTTGGCAATATGATTTCCTCTTTCACTAATTTTGCTTGCTTTACCTACTGCTAGGATGTGATATTGAACTACCACATTTACATCTACATTGGCCTCTATTCTCATATTTGGTTTTTAGCAATGAACTGCGTTTGTCCTTAACTATTACATGACAAAAAGCATACCTAACAATCTCTCCCTCGCTGTTGAGCTGCACACACTACTCCTGAGATACCAGTGTTTGCAGACCCCATTTGCTCTCTGGATCTGCCAGATTCATCCTGATGCCCTACTTCTGGTTGGAGTTCTCATCGGTTGGAGATCGCTCGCTGCTGCTGGGGGTAGCCTCACATGGACAGCCTGAAGATCATTGGCATTGCTGGGGAAGGTGCTGCTTGGGGACTGCAGAGATGGCTTTGGACTATGGTTCATATGGGTACTTGTACCGGGATGACTTTGGAGCTGTGGTTGCCGTGAGCAGTTTTACACTCAGGTCTCCATCAGTGGACAGTGGATAGGTTCAACAAAACAGACTTCATGTGAAAACTGATTTCCGGCTACACAATTGCACTATTTGTCCATGTAGTACATAGTTAGGAAAGGGATTTATTTATAATTGCACTATCCGTTGTCACCCAGATGAGGATGGATTCCCTTTTGAGTCTGGTTCCTCTCAAGGCTTCTTCCTCAAATTGTCCCAGGGAGTTTTTCCTTGCCACCGTCACCTCTGGCTTGCTCATTAGGGATAATTTAATACATTTACAATTCATATCCTGAATGTATTTATTTCTGTAAAGCTGCTTTGTGACAATGTCCATTGTTAAAAGTGCTATACAAATAAAACTGAATTGAACAGCAAATATTTCGTTCCATACGAACTCACAAAAAAATTGGATTTCTGCCTGACTTGTATGAAGCTGTGTCTTCCCTTTGCAAAGCAAACTATCAGCTTCCTAGGAAGTAGTTTAGACTTTTTTTTTTTTTTTTTCCTCCAAAAATGCCTTACATGCACGGTGTCAGCAGGCAAGATTTGCTCAATATTCATGCGGTTCATTTATGGAGTGGTGGTGTGTGTCCCCATGTGGCATGCGAATGCAGTCCCATAAAGCCAAGCAGATCAGCATGATTCATCCCATCCTTAGTGGCTATCAGAAGTTCCGCATCCACAGCTGGCTGTCCTCCCTGGGGTCCTCTCACAGGCAATGTCAGCTTACCTGGGCTTCAGCTCCTGTGGTAAGAAAAAGAAGAGTGGGAGAGTGATGGAGGGATGGGGAGGGAGAGAAAGAAAAGAGAGAGAGGTAGTGAACTGTTCATCACTATTTTGAGGTTTGATGCTCCATAGTTGATTTTGCCAATTGGTTTATGTGGGTGTTAGTTCACTTGTCTCCATTCACTTGCTTTTTTTTCCCCCAGATTTTACCCGTCATTTGTGCCAACTGAATTCATATTAGTTAAGGTGATTCAAGACCAACCTTTAGAAAAATACATATTTTTTCTTTAATGCAATCTTATATAAGTCTACCCTATTCTAGTTGCCTGCCATCTTTCCCTACCTACCACTAAGTCCTACACAGCAGGAGAAAGGGAGGAACACTAGATGCATAAGGAGGTGTAGGGAAGCTCTACTCTGATTTTGACCCCCGGATCCTAATGTCACTGGATCCTCTAAGAGCACTCTCCCTGATTAACCCACTTTTCCTTCCTGGGGTGGTGGTACAACTTTCCAAAGGGAGACATGTGTCCATTTCTTCTTTCCTTCACACTTTACAGCAGCATCTGTAATCAACAAATCCGGATAGGGACCTACACATCGATGTTCTAATGTCTGAATGACTACCCTCAACTGAAGTGGCCCATGCATCCTGAACCTGTCTTTGAGCACTGTGTACTGCCTGGGTTAGAGTCTGGCAATAATTAAGCAATGCGTCTGACAGCAAGTGGACGTCTGCTTTCCAGAGATCATTTGTCTCCCAGAAATGATTTTGTAGGGGATCAGACCAACCATCTTGTTACTGGTTGTCCTTATAGTACAAAGCACTACAGATAGGACATCAGCCCATTTTACCCCTTCTTTGTGGAATTTCTTAACTGCTCTTTGATGACATGGTTCACACATTCCACCTGTCCTGAGGCTTCAAAAGAGAAATTCTTGTACTACCTGCCCAGTAAAGTCTGTGCCTTGTTCTGATTCAATCTGCTGAGTAATTCCCCAACAAGGAATAAAATCATGCATTAGCATTTTAGCTGTGTGTGCTACAGTGTCTCTCGCTGTGCAATAGGCTTTTATTCAGTGAGAAAATGTATACACAGCCACCAGGACATCCTTTTTCCGGGCCGAGAAGAGCAACCATTTTGCCAACAGGAGCCGCCTTTGAGGTGTTGCACTGACCTTGTGACAAGTTTCCCAATAGCCAGCTCACTTTTGTATGTTTCAGTTACAGCCACAAGTTCAGCTTGTTGAGCTGAGAAAGTGGGCGGTAAGGGACAGCAGGCATAGATTTTCATGGCTGTTAGATACTTCTGGGTGGGGAGTAGACAGTTCAACACAATCATGATCATCCCTCTCCTCTGGAGCGTCAGCCAATGTAAGGCCTAATTATTGGACTCCTTTTGGAAGTTTCTGGAACATAACTGTGGGGATTTTTTGCTCATTCAGCTGCAAGAACATTAGTGCGGATGTCCATGTTCTAATTCATCATAAAGGTGAGGTTGAGGTCAGGGCTCTGTTCTTCCACACTAAACTTGGCAAACTATGTCTCTATACACCTTGATTTGTGCACAGAAGCACCGTCATGCTGGAACAGGTGTGACTTTGCTGATGGTATCTGCATGCGTGTGCCTGTGCACAAGAAGATATGCAGCTGATTCTCACCACCACTGCTAGTTATCCAGGGTTCATAGAACTACAGTTACATATGTAAATAGACTTCACATACTCACATTGGAGGACAGGCAAGGGTTAGGTTCCTACCAACATAGAGACTTCATTATATCTAGTCACAGTTCTGAACGAATTTGGAGTGTCAAACAGACCTGTCTTCATGCTGCTTTTTTATGTTCTTCTTGTTGCACATGTCAAGAAGTGAACAAAACAACAAAAGAAACAAACTGTGACCAATTCTCATAACCAGAAAACCAAATCTGATTTGAATTTTTAAATGTAATACTAAATAATAAAAATACTGAGCTGGCAGCTGTTTTGAGTGATGAGGTACATCAGGTGTATGCTGGACTCTGGTTTACCTGATATTAGAAAGTGATTTGTCCTCACTATCAAAATACTGCTTATGTTATAACATTGCTATAACTATGGTTATGTTACAAGAATAATAATATTGAATTCTCACTCTATTTCATAAACTTTCTTGGGGAAAAATCAAGACTAAATCTTGAAACTCATCATGTGAGCTGCAAAGTTACAAAAACAGAGGTCCATAACAACATATAACAAGAATATTTTGATAACATGCTTATATAGTGACAAATGCTTGATAAAAGCTAATTGCCACACATGGCTGTGGCAATCCAGTAGCAGTAATATGACACCAATTTCTGTAGTCCAATTCAACATTTGGGAGCGAATTATTTAATAAATATGAAAATGATGTTCCCTTGTATCCATATTGCTGTAATAGAGAATGACACATTGCAAATTGTGTAATCAAGGATTCATTTTGGTGTTCTGCATAACATGCTTTCTGATAAAGATATAACCCAAAAAACAAAAACTTAACCTCAAACTTTAACTCAATACCATGTGTGAGCTGAAATTTATTTCACAATTTCACTGAACTAAACAAGCAAGGGGAAGTAAAAGCATAAGGACAAAATTTAATACAAAGCTTTGAAAAGACACTGTTAATTGTATTCTGGCATTATAAAAAGAAAACATTTCATCTTACAGATTTCATCTTTTTTCAAGCTTGACATGCCTCTATGTAGTAGCTGAAAGAAATTACTGAAAATGGAAATTAATAAATATTGCCAATGATAGATAGTTACAGCCTGATAATATAGGACATTGGATCTGTCAGATATATTATTAGAATGGAATTTATAATTCTCCTTACAATAAACCATAATTTCTTAAATATAAATGAAATGTCACTGCACCAAAATACATGTGAAAGGTGTGTAGCAGACATTAGGCCAAGTTTAAATAAAAAATAGTGTAATTTTCATTTCTTGAGCAATTAGCACATTCAGTCATGCTATCTAAAGGTATTTCCCTGCCCAACAAGATGTATGGGACAACTTACAATCACAGCAAAAACTGTACTAAAATATTATACTACTCAAATAATACTTCAATGTCAGCTTCCAAAAGATAATTTGTGCAACAGCGACGAGGATGATTAATAATAAACAACATATAACACAATTTAATGTTGCATGCAGTGATTTTTGATAAACTGTTCTCAGACAAATTAAAATGTTAGTACAGAGGCTTGTGGCCTACCAAATAAGGTGCATTTATGATCCATAGTCTCTTTTTAAAATTAGCAATGCTCAAAAATACAAAGATACCATAAAAGCATTTTGCAATAGTCAGAACAAGCTTTGGTCAAGATGCAGTATGGTTCATTTTAAACAGTTTATTTAATAAATGGGCAAAGCAAAATTATTTAAATATGGATTGTACAATACATACAAGTAATACAACTGAAAAAGTTTATCTGTGCAAAACAAGAGCAGCAGCCTGAATGTTTGCGGTAAGCCTATTCAATGATTGAATCATGTTTACCTTCATGTTGTTTGCATACTCCCAAATTAAACAGCTGTAACGTGTGTATATATATATATATATATATATATATATATATATATATATACACACACACACACACACATATATATACATATACATATACATACATACACACACACACACACACACACACACACACACACACAGTACCAGCCAAAAGTTTGGACATACAGTCAGGTCCATAAATATTGGGACATCGACACAATTCTAACATTTTTGGCTCTATACACCACCACAATG
>JAKKZJ010000028.1:9415830-9434371 GCA_033441845.1 Pangasius mekongensis
AGGATTAATAGAACTAAACCAAGAACAATTAAGGCATGGTCAGAATTTATTGAGAAACTTTCTTATATAATAACTCGATAGACCAAATACAGTGAAAGATAAATAGTTGGTATTCCAGGTGTGTATAGATGTGGTATGTCACCCCTATAATTTTTTAAAAAAATGCAAACCCTGGCTTGTATAAAAAAAGAAACAGCAAAGTTTGGATGGAAATGAGTATACACTCTCTACATTACATGTCCTTGCAGAACTACTGTATCTACTAGCAAGTCGTGTTTGTCCAAATGAAACATGAGTGGCCGCAACTGGTCTTGATTTTCTCACCACCCAGCACCTCCTGCTGCAAGTGCATTTGAAGTACTAGGTCGTGAGGCAGCCGGTGCAGCAACAGCTTGGCTGGTTCCATGAGGAACATCAACGACGTTTCTGGGACATGAAACACATGGAGATTGGCTGCCCATTTGTCTTTGGCCAGCAGCTCAAGGACTCCTGTAGGCAGTAGATGCCACAAGGCTGTTCACATGGCTGTTCATCGTGTGGCTTCTAACAGGAACATCAGAGTGGGTCCAGTGTTGCTGACCAGCATCCCTAGCCAAAGCCATCCAGTTAGTGGAGGATCACTTGGCAATGTCTGCTGCAGCAGGCAGCTCTCCTTTCTCTCTGTCCTCCCCCTCCGTTTCCAGCTCCCTTGGGCCGAGGTGCCAGGACCCCGAAACCAATATCTTGAACCTGGTTTTTCACCCTGGTTCCTCTCTAATGGCCCCCCCATACTCTCTCTCTCTGCACACAGGGGGAACCTCCTGTGCCCAACAGGACTGGGGAAAAGCCCAGGTTGGTTTGCTGGCTTGGCCAGAAAACCATGCATTTCAAGGACCAGTGTTCCCTAACCAAAGTGGGAACACTGATCTGGATCCCTGATGTGCCGCAGGCCTTTCCCAATCAAGGAGAGGTGTGTGCACAGTAATGTATCCACTGGTGCCAGTCATTATTCAATTCTGGTGGCAAAAACACAGAGTCAGCAGTTAATCCTCGCCTTACCCATCCACTAATTCTTGGGGAAAATTGGCCACGGTTTCAGGCATCAGTACAAGAAATGTTTGTGAATGGGTCCTGCAGTAGTGAGGCACAGTGTGGAGTTTGGTGGTGCTGGGGTTGTCTAAGCCCCTCCACACTTCGTAGGGATTCCCCTCAGGGATCTCCCCTTGGAGTAGTCACGCGTGACAAGACTCTGTGAGAGTAATTGATGGTCAGTAAATTTAGCCCAATGTTCTGCAATCCCACCTGTATATTTCAGCTATTAAAACAAAGAAATATTGAGTGATGCAGGACACTCAAACCAAGGAAGATATGATCCAATTGTTGGTACCGAAGAGCCGTAGGGAAATGCTATTCTCTGCGGCGCATCATAATAATATGGCTGGCACTTGGGGCACCTCAGGGCCCGTTTCTATTGGCTGGGCAGGAAAATGTTCAGGTGGTGTGCAGCATGTTACGAATGTTAACTGGTGAATCTGCCATCCACCCCAAAAGTGCCATTGCGCCCCCTTCCATTGATCGAGATCCCATTCAAATTGGCATGGACCTTGTCAGGCCATTAGTACAGACTCCATGAGGGCAATGTTTTGTGCTAGTTTTAGAAGAATAAGCAGCATGATACCCAGAATCAGTGGCTCTTCGCAACATCTCAGCATGCAGTGTTGTGGAGGCACTCTTACAAGTTATCTCGTGTTAGGATCCTGAAAGAGATCCTGACCAGGGCACTTCTTTCATTTCACTTTTTCATGTCACGTACTCTTTTTGCAAACTGTATGAATTATTGGAGATTAAATAGATTCATACCAGTGTTTACCATCCACAAACAGATGGGCTGTTCAAATGGTTTAATCAAACCATAAAAAACATGATTCTTAAGCTTGTTCACAATGACACTCGGAATTGGGATAAGTGGCTTGAACCCGTTATTTGTAGTATGAGAGATCCCGCAAGCCTCCTCAGAGTTTACCCCATTCAAATTACTTGGATGTCACAAGTGAAAATTGGGAGGAGGGATCTTCACCTAGTAAAAGTGAAATTCAGTACACTCTGGACTTGAGAGCATAACTCCACACCTTAAATCACCTAACACAGGAGAATTCGGGCCCAAATGTATGACGGGGCACTCGGCTACCTTGGCCACTCAGACTGTACGACAAGGGCAAAGTGATAAGGACCCTCTGAGGTCACATGGCGAGTCAGAGAAGTCTTTCTAAATAAGTCCAAATAGTGCAATAAAAAAAATCCAGTGAGTGGCAGTTCTGCAGACAGAAACACCTTGTTGATGAGAAAGGTCAAGGAAGTATGGCCAGACTGGTTCGAGCTGACAGAAAGACTATAGTAACTCAGATAACCACTCTGTACAATTGTGGTGTGCAGAAAAGCATTTCAGAAGGCACAACACATCAAACCTTGAGGCAGAAGGGCTACAACAGCAGAAGACCATGTCGGTTTCCACTTCTGTCAGCCAAGAACAGAAAGCTGGCCTGCAGTGGGCACAGGCTCACCAAAACTAGACAGCTGAAGACTGGAAAATGTAGCATGGTCTGATGAATCTCGATTTCTGCTGAGGCACACAGAATTTGGTGCCAACAGCATGAATCCATGGACGCAACCTGCCTTGTGTCAACAGTCCAGGCTGGTGGAGGTGGTATAATGGTGTAGGGAATGTTTTCTTGGCACCCTTTGGGCCCGTTAATACTAATCACATAAATGCCACAGCGTATTTGAGCATTGTTGCTGACCATGTGCATCCCTTCATGGCCACAATTTACCCATCTTCTAATGGCTAATTCCAGCATGATAATACACCATGTCACAAAGCAAGTCATATCAAACTGGTTTCACAAACATGACAATGAGTTCAATGTTCTTCAGTGGCCTTCCCAGTCACCAGATCTAATCCAGTAGAATACCTTCAGGATGTGGTAGAATGGGAGATTTGCAGCATTCAAGTGCAGCTGAAAAATCTGCAGGAATTGCACGATGCAGTCATGTCAACATGGACCAGAATGTTTCCAATATCTTGTGGAATCCACGCCATGAAGAATTGAGGCTGTTCTGAGAACAAAGGGAAGCCCTACCTTGTATTAGTATAGTGTTCCTAATAAAGTACTTTGTGAGTGTATACTGTGTGTGTGTGTGGTTACTAAACTGAAATTGTTTCTCCTTTGCACATATCCCAATCACAAGTAAGTTAAAGCATTTTTGGATGTTTTCAAGAATTCAGCCATAGAGACAGGCATTCACATGCAGCCTCACATATACGATAAGGTCAGAGGTACTCACCAATAAACTTGTTTTGCATAGCCTCCAGGAGAGCCTGATGAGCATTGTCAGCCTGCATAGCTGTGGCGCACTCTCTAGCTAACATGGTGCGCATCAGATGCTCTCCACATCCTGTGACAATCAGCAAGAACAAGAAGATTCAGCTACAGATTACAACGTTTAGTTAATGCATGTATACTTACTCTGTGCTCTTTCCAACTTACTTAAAATGTGGATGACTGAACTAAAATCTATGCAGAAAGTTGTACTTTCTTGCTATCTTAAGTCTTGGAATAGGCCAAACATATCTTATTTCACCACAAGGTTGTGTTCATACCTGAGGTACTCACGGCTGTAGAATAAGGTCTAGCATCATGGGCATTTTCTGCCCAACAGCCACACCCATATTGAGCAGCCTTAGAAAAAGAAAGTAAGATACACAAAGACATAACTGTTACTACTACAGTAAAGCCTTCTGATAAAGACAGGAGAAAAATTATTCCAAGAAAGTAAAAATAGTTTTCATCAGTTTTAAATGTGGAGGATTCACTGACTTAGCACCTCAGAAGGAACAGTGATTCATACCTGGCCTACTCGCCCTGGGTGTTTCATAGCTAAACCTCCACTAGAGACAGCAGCTGCGACATTCCCTTGCTGGTCCACAACAACAGCTCCAACCGTATCCAGGGAGGCAGGCTCCTCTAAATCAACCATTTCATTCACCTGCTTAAAGAAATCCTAATTACTGTTCTATGCACCAAAATTAACACAGATGCAGTTCCATACACAGAAGACTGTCTTATCGTACAGTAATATTTAACAAAATCACATGTCACAATTACTGGCACCCCCAGGGTTCTTAGAATGCTTATGAACAAAATGTAACTGAATGTTATTTATATTTTACTTTTTATTTTAACTCTGAATGTTTAGGAAGTCTTATGACTTCTTGTTTGACTTTCTGTTTAGAGTATTCAGCATAGGAGCAAGGGCATCAGCCTTTTTTAAAATCTAACCACAAATGTAAATGCATGGAGTTCGCTAGATCTGACTTTAACTGGAACTGGGCTCTATGGGTACAGGTGACGATAATGGAATGTGACTGCAATGAGTTGTTAAGTTGGACAGCTTTATGTATAAGTTGACCTTGGACCTTGGAACCTTGGGGTTGAAAGAATATATCAGGGAGCATGAGGGAGTTGGACCTAGACACTAAGAAGAGATAATGCCTGAAAGTATATTGAAGCTTCAATTTAAAAAAAAAAAAAAAAAAAAAACACTTGTACAACAAGTTCTATGTCTGCTTGCATCTTTTGCAAGAACATAAGAAGAAAAGGTGAGAAATCTAACAATTAGTCACAGTCGGCAAGATATGACCGAAATGCTGCGAGTGTTTTTTTTCAATGGGAAACAACAAAGCATGCATATCATGCAGGTGAGACATCAGTCAATATTCCAGCTTGTGGAATATTTCAAAGCCCTCTGGCCATATCAAAACAACCTATAAAACAAATTAAATGCAAGAAAAATTTGCAAGCAAGCTTTATGTGGATGTTGTACTGCATGCACAAGAAATCTTAAACTAAAGTCTGTTTGTTTCTGGGTGAAGTCTGATTGGATGGATCTGGGTTTCAGTAGTCTGATTTAGAATTATGGGCTTTAGTACTACTAAAAGCATTGAAAGTGTTACACATGCTAAGTGTGGAACACTGCAAAAGAGATAGTATATTCTATATATGTGCAATGTTCATATGGGAAATTCAGTTCATTAAATTGCTGGATATAAAGGTGAGCTAATACTTATTCAGAAGTGTGGGCTAGTCAAATAAACCTTTGTGGTTTGGGAAGGAGATCAGAAAAACCTATGAGAAAACTAAGACCACAAAAGATAAGTTAAAGAGATGCCAGAGAGTATTAGTGGTTCTGTCACACATTTGTTGATGCAAAGACTAAGATGGGCAGAAAAGATAAATATTTTGAAAGACATCAGTCTGCAGTAAGTGAAGTTGTCAGATTTGAAAGAGCTTTGAGAGAAAATACTGAGAAAGCCCTCTATACATAAGAGCTAAGAAGGAAGGAAATAGAGTTAAAGGCAAAAGTAGAGCTAAAGACAAAGCTAGAGCCAAAGGTTAAATAGTGCATCGCTCGGTTAAAAAAGAATAAGTGGGAAAAAAGCCAAGAAATTACCCAAGCATAATGCATATGCAAAAGAGAACTTTGCATTGCAGATACCTCACCTTATTCTGAAGTGGGAAGCTCTGATCAGAAAGCAGAAAGCAGAGTAAACTACACTGCCTCTTAAAGGCTAAAGCAACCAAATGAATTAATTCTGGTGCAAAGGGGGAAAATAGAACACCTGCAGTCTGAAATGGCACATTACAGCAGGTCAGAGCTGGACCAAAGTGATTCTGATGATGAAATTCAAGGCCTCTCAATATTACACACAGAAGAATAGAACTGATTGATCAACATCAAGTGCCTGCACCAGCTGACATGGACAAATAGAGTAAAGATGTGAAACATCCTAGAGAAGCTGGGATGAAGACAAGGTATGATCGGCCCAAAGCTATATATAACCTACATCCATATGATGGTGTGAAGATACTGAGTGCTTTCACTACACCAAGAGAACAAACTGAACTCAACAGAGCCCTGGCCAATGCCATCAGTGAAGTTAAGCAAAACCTAGCAGCAGCATGGACTGCCCTTGATGCAGGTATTATAAGCAAGGAACGTGCAACCAAATATTAAGTGTTATTTAGTTAATATCTGTTCCAATATTTTTGCTCACCAAAATACTGTGTAGTCTGCACCAAAGCTGCCATGTTCTAAGTTGCTTAACACATCTAAATCTAAAAAATCAGGAGATGAAAGCTGACATTTTGATCTACTGTCTCATGCTCATCTTTTGATTTCAAACCAAAATTTCTTCAGTGTATAGCAAAAACAAAAGAATTGGTCTTACCATTCCAGTACTTTCAGAGGGGAATGTATGTATTTCAGAGAAAGGCAAATTACAAACACCAGCTTAATAAAGTTGAGGAAGGTGTAAAGGACATTAGACACTGGATTTTGAGTAGCTTTCTCCTGCTTAATCCTGACAGGACAGAAATACTTCTACTAGGATCACAGGCAGTTAGAAGTAAGCTTTCTGATTATGTAGTAACTCTGGATGGCCTTTCAATTACATGATGTTCAGCAATGAAAGGCCTTGGTGTGATTATTGACTCCAGTCTCTCATTTGAAGCTCATATAGATAGTACTAGTAGGATAGCCTTTGTTAATTTCAGAAATATTGTTATTGACATAATTGACATTATTGCTATAATCTCACTACATGAGGCAGAAAAACTTGTTAATGCTTTTGTTATCACTAGGTTACATTACTGTAACATATTGCTGTCTAGATGTTCCAGCAGGTATATTAACAAGCTCCAGTTAGTCCAGAATGCAGCAGTCCCCATTGCTCCCAGTAAAACTTCACACTGATTATAAAATACTACTACCGACCTACAAACACTGAATGGTCGCGCACTGCAGTACCTGAGCAAACTCGATCAAAAGCTTTAGGCTCTTTATTGGTACATAGAATAATTAAGACTACAGCAGGGGGCAGAACCCTTTCTTACAAAGCCACATCATTACGGAATAGCCTTCCAATTAGTGTTCAGGACTCGTACATAGTTTCAATATTTAAGTCTAGGCTGAAAACCTATTTGTTTAGTCAGGCTTATTGTTAATAGCTTTTCTCTTAGGTAAAGGTGCAGATCTGGAGGGTTCATGGGGATACAGAGTTTTGGTAAACTGGGATATTTGGATACTGTCATATACTGTTATATAGTCTTGCCAGAGTCCATTCTTGCACCCTGCACACAATGTTCTTCCTCTTAAACCACTACATGACAAGAGCATACCTAATAATCTGTTATTTCTCTCTCTCTCTCTCTCTCTCTCTCTCTCTCTCTCTCTCACACACACACACACACACACACACACACACATACACATACTCACACTCACACTCACACTCACACTCACACTCACACTCACACTCACACTCACACTCTCTCTCTCCCCATCAAGCTACATGTAACTACTGTTGCATGATGAGATGAGATCCTGATTGCTTCTGCCCTCCTGACCTGCCTGAGCCATCCTGGTGCTCTACTTCTGCTTGGAGCTTCCTTCACCTGAGAATGACATGCTGCTGCTGCTGCTGAGGATGGACCCATATGGATAGCCATAATACTGCAGTGAGATGCTGCAATGATTTTGACATTATAGTATACAGTTGTGAAAGATCAATGACTTATAATTACAATATCTGGTGTCAGCCAGAAGAGAAGCTGTTCCCTTCTGCTCAAGGAGTTTTTCCTTGCCACAGTTGCCTATGCCTTGCTCATTAGGGATCTAAATCTAAATCCATATCCAGATATTTCTGTAACGCTGCTTTGTGACAATGTCCACTGTTAAAAGTGCTATATAAATAAAGTTGAATTGAAATTAAAGCAAAATGTTTTGCATGGAACAGAATTGGTAAATGTCTAAATGGGATATGGTGGTCATTTATGGCACTACGGTCAATGGGCTGGTATGCCTTGAGAGATGTAGTAACAGAGAGCAAAGTGATGGGAGTAGATGTGACTACTGAAAAACCTGAAGGTTCACAGAAAAAAACTAAAGCAAAACTAGTTTTCAAGTGTTTCAAATGTGGACATTTTGCCAGAAATAGCAGGACAAAAAAGAAAGCATCAAATATATTAACACCTTAGCACACTGATTCAAAAGACCAGACAGCTGAAATTGGCACTCAATGCTGTGAGAGAGACTCTGGAGGAATAGATTCCCCTTGCTCCAGTCCCCTGCTAGTGTTAATTCAACATCAAGCAGATGGCCTATATGTGCATATGCAAATGGACAAAAAGACCTTGACTTTCTATTGGGACACCACAGCAGAACTAACAAGCATTCCTAACAATATGGCAAGGAGGATTGGAATCCCACTGACAGCAAGATCTTCAAGGGCTGTTGGGGCAGGAGGAGATGACATCTGTCTACAAGAAAGTGAGCCAATAACACTGTCATTTACTCCAACATCTATCACAGCTATAGTATGGGTCAGCAACCTCACAGACCAATTGTTCAGCCTAGACATTCTGCTACAACTCAAAGGCAGTTTTGAATTCAACCAAGGCGAAGTCATCTGGAGAAACATTGAATCTGGTCTACGGACAAAGCAGACTGCAGATGGAACCAGTGAAATTCACAAACTAAGTTCCTCCCAACACAAAAAAAACCCTATCAGCAAGGTGCAGTGGATGGAATTCTTCCCATTATATGACATAGTCCCACAGTTTACAACATGGCAATCCACCACCACCTGAAAGAGGTACCAGAAATGTCACCAGTCAAAACTCTTTCTGAAAGGGGTACCAGAAATGTCACCAGTCAAAATTTTGTCAAAAAAATCTTCTTAAAAGACCTTACTCAGTAACACCTTTGTCTGATGACATTAAAAGCAGAACAGTTCAGTAAAATGTGATTTAGAGTCAGAGGAGTTATACATATATGACTGACATGATGGTGCCTCTTCACCCGCTAATACAAATATGTGTTAGCCTTGAGTGACCAATGCAATATCTTGTGTACACAGTCTGATCCCAGCAAGTTTTAAATGAAGGAGTTGGTCTTCTGCCAATAACAGGATTGATTTCCTGCAGTTGTTATCCTCATTTTTATCCCATTTCACTTGCGACTTTCTGACAGCATAGGAGCTCAAGATTGGTCAGAGATTGTCAATATAAAGTCTGCACAATATATTAGACCCAATCACATTCACAATACTGTTGATTTTAATACTAAATAGGGTAACAGAAAAATGCTTCCCTGAGGTATTCGCAGTTCTTGTGTGTGTGAGCTTGAGAGGGTAGGGCCTACCCTGACTGTAAAACATCTGTTAGATAAGAATTTGGAGATAAAAATGGACAGGTGCCCCTAAAACCCATTTGTTACAAGTGTTTTAAAATGCCATACTTGCATGTAGTGTCATATGATTTCTACGATTATCTGTTGTGCTCCTATCCCATCTACTGCCACACTGGAGTCTACTTATTTGGTTCAGTTTCTAGCTTCCAGACAAGAAGATTATTAACTATCCTCTCCATGGTTTTACAAAGACAACTAGTCAGGGCTATAGGTAATTGTTAGGGTTAATATAGTCCTTGCCTGGTTTAGTTATGGGTATAATTACTGCTTCTAGCCAGGAGAGTGGTATGTGTCCTGATGTCCAAGCAAAGAAAGAATACTATGGGGGAGATGTTTGATACTTCTCCTGGCACAGGGTCTGAAAGGAAGGCCAATTAGCTTTTTTAAGCTGCCATCTTTGCACTGTTTGTTGCTTGTCTGCTTCTGCCAAAGTTATAATCAAGTTCAATAATTCAGGTTCACACATGATCAGATCAATTGTAGAGTATGTCCCATGTTCTGAATGCAGACAGGTATTCGAGTTGTCATTTAGCACACACAGCATTTTTTTACTGATAAAAGTTCTCTATTGTCTTGCTTTTAGTGTTGGAGTGGCTGCTTCCCCATTGAATTGCAGCTGTTAAAATCACCCATGAGGGCATATGGAGATTTCAGCTGACCTGGAGGTCCTCCAGGTCTTGTAATGTCACAGAGTCATCAGGTTGTACAGTGTGATGGGTTTGTGGAGTGTTTTGTGTACTGCTGATGCCTTTTGGCTGGTGTCCATTGCAATGGGGCTATGGATGATATCTTGTCTTATTAATATGGCTGTACCACCAGAGGGACATTGTGTGTTTGGGCCATAAGCACTCAGTCAGAGGGTCAGAGTTTGTCAGTGCATGGGGCAGAAGAGGGGAGGGGAGGCAGAGCCGGGAGACAGTTGTGCTTCCTGACAGCCTGGTGGAAGAAGCTGTCCTTCAGTCTGCTGGTCCTGGCCTGAAGACTCCACAGTCTCCTCCCTGATGGCAGCAGACTGAAGAAGCTGTGTGTCGGGTGGGTGGGATCACCCGCAATGCGGAGGGCTTTGCGGGTGAGACGGGTGCTGTAAATGTCTTGGAGGGAGGGGAGAGAGACACCAACAATCTTCTCAGCTGCTCTCACTATGCATTGGAGGGTCTTTCGGCAGGACGCGTTGCAGGCACCATACCACACAGTGATGCAGCTCGTCAGAATGCTCTCAATGGTGCCTCTGTAGAAGGTGCACATGATGGGGGCCGGGGCTCTGGCTCTCTTCAGTTTGCACAGGAATTAGAGACACTGCTGTGATTTCTTGGCCAGTGATGCAGTGTTGTCAGTCCAGGAGAGGTTTTCTGTGATGTGCACCCCCAGGAACTTAGTGCTGCTCACTCTTTCCACAATCACACCGTAGTCAGAGGAGCATGCTGAGTGTGTGCTCTCCTGAAGTCGACAACAATCTCCTTTGTCTTTTCCACATTCAGAGAGAGATTGTTGTCTTTGCACCACCCGGCCAGGTGGCTCACCTCGCTCCTGTAGTCTGTCTCATCTCTGTTGCTAATGAGACCCACCACAGTCGTGTCGTCCGCAAACTTAATGAAGAGATTGGAGCTGTGTGACGGTGTGCAGTCATGGGTCAGCAGAGTGAAGAGAAGGGGGCTCAGCACACATAATTGAGGGGCCCCTGTGTTCAATGTGATGGTGCTGGATGTGTTGCCGCCGACCCGTACTGCTTGAGGTCTCACAGTCAGGAAGTCCAACAGCCAGTTGCAAATCAAGGTGTTGAGTCCCAGCTGGACCAATGTGTGAATGAGCTGTTGAGGGATGATTGTGTTGAATGCTGAACTGAAATCTATGAACAGCATTCTAACATATGAATCTTTTTTGTCCAAATGTGTGAGGGCTGAGTGGAGAGCAGTGGCGATGGCGTCATTGGTCGAGTGGTTGGACCGACATGCAAACTGAAAGGGGTTGGGGGGGGGGGGGGGTTGCTTGATGTGGTGCATGACTAGTCGTTCAAAGCACTTCATTAGGATAGGAGTAAGTGCATTGAAGCAGGAGGGGGACGACTTCTTCGGGACTGGAATGACGGTGGTGGCTTTGAAGCATGTGGGAACAACAGCCTGACTAAGCGAGATGTTAAATATGTCTGTGAAGACATCAGTGAGTTCCACTGCACAGTCTCTCAGTACACGACCAGGTATGTTGTCAGGACCCAGAGCTTTGCGTGTGTTGATCCTGCTGAGGGATCTCCTCACGCTGTGCGGGGACAGTGTCATCACCTGGTCGCCAGGAGGAGGTGGAGTCTTCTGTGCAGCGGTGCTGTTTTGTGCCTCAAAGCGAGCGAAGAAGGCGTTCAGCTCATTCAGCAGGGAAATGGTGCTGTCACAGGTCTGTGGTGGAGGCTTGTAGTCCGTAATGGACTGTATCCGCCGCCACAGGCTCCGAGAGTCTCTGCTGTCGCTAAAACGATGAACTATATTCCTGGAGTACTGTCTCTTAGCCTCTCTGATGCCGCGGGACAGGTTGGCCCTAACTGTCCTCAGCCCCACCTCATCTCCAGTTCTGAAGGCAGCGTTACGAGCCTTCAGGAGTCTGTAGACCTCACCTGTCAGCCACAGCTTCTGATTGGCCTGAACAGTGATGGTCTTGGTGACCGTTACATCATCAATACACTTGGTGATGTAGGCAGTGACAGTCTCTGTGTACTCCTGGAGGTCAGTGGTATTGTTGTATGTGGCAGCTTGCTTAAACATATTCCAGTCTGTGGTGCTGAAACAGTCCTGAAGAGCCTCCAAAGACCCCTCTGGCCACACCAGTGTTTGTTTGTGAACTGGTTTGGTGACTTTAACAAGCGGTCTGTATGCAGGCATTAGCATGACAGTGATGTGGTCTGAGGCACCGAGGTAGGGAAGGGGAAGGGCCTTGTAAGCTCCTCTCTGGGTGGTGTAAACAAAGTCCAGTATGTTGTTTTCCCGAGTTGGCTCTAAGACCACAACAGTTCCACTGAATAATATTACTCCGCATCAGGTAGGCACTTCATGTATGTGCACCTAATTCCTTATTGCCTCTGGGTGAGAGGCTTCAGCTGTGAGAGGCCAATCTCTGCCATTTCAATAACTTTTGAATGTTCAGTTTTGTTCAGACTGGTTTCCTGGCTTCCATTTTGTTGTTGTAGGGTTGATTTCTTTTTGATCTTACTAATATATAGATTAGTGTGTTCTCTTGATGAGCTTTCATTCTGGCTGGTCTGGATCAGGTTAAGTATGCTTGAGTTCTGAGTGCTAATTATATTTTTGTTTCTGGGGGGGGGGGTCACATATTACCACTAATTTCTTGTGGTTTGTCTTTGTTCATCCAGTCTGTCTGGTTTTCAACTGTTCATGTGGACTTCACTATGGATGCAAATGATCTCTCTTGTTTAAAGGATGGAGGAGGGCCTTCAACCAATTTGCGTGCTTCAGGGTAGCTAACTAACATTTCATTCTCTGGATCTCCTTTTCTTTGACCCAGACAGGGCAGTCTTTTGTGGAGGCACTATGTTCACCTGTACAGTTGCAACACTTTGGTGGTTTCTGGCACATACGTTCATGTCCTTTCTCTCCACAACTGCAGCAGATAGCTTTGTTTTTACAGCTTGCTAATCCATGACCAAATTTCTGGCAATTGAAGCATCTTAGTGAGTTCGGTATATATGCATCAACAGGTACTCTTCGGTAGCCTATTACAATCTTTTCTGGTGGTTGTGGCCTATCAAAAGTCATGACATAGGTGCTGGTAAAACCTAGGTCAATAACTTGACCTTGTTTTTTTGATTGTTATTCATTTGACATCTGCTACACCCTGTTGTGTCAGTTCTGAGGCTATTTCAGCCTCATCCATTTCCTCCAGCTCTCTAGTGTAAATTACTCCTTTACTGCTGTTCTGAGATGGATGAGGGAAGGCCGTTAAACAAGTACCAGTGGCATGTAAAAGAATCTATGCTTGTGCCTTCTTCAAGCACTCCACTAGAATCTGGCCAGACCTCAATTTTTTTTTTTTGCTTCTGTCTGTCCCTGCTATTCCTGAGATGCCTTTTTGTATGACGAAAGGAGATTGGTAAGGGGCATGTCTGGTGATAGAGATTCTAGGATTCCAGACTTCTGCCAGTTATTTAAATGACAATTAAAGAGAATCTCTTGTTACCGTATCAAGATCTGCAGAGAGCTGCGGACATCCTGCAGACATGCATCAGGGATATAGGGGTGGTATACTCGAGCAACCATGTAAAATAATTACGGTGCTCAATTGACCCTTAGCCAATGGCTTCTGGGAAGAGAAAAGGAATGGCCAATATTAATGCCAAAAAGGTACACCCCAGGGCATGTCTTGACCAGCTGCTTGATTGAAATGGGCTCTTCCAACCTCCTGCCGATGTGAAGTAAGAGATAAAGCACTGTGTTGGAATTATGGTAGCTGCAGCAGACCACATTCCTCAAGTGCTAGGACCTCTTCCTCCACAATCACTGGTTGCAACTCATGGCAAACAAGTCACCCATTCTTTTGCCTCTTATGATCAGCAAGGGAGTGCTTAGGACCTATTCAATCCCGGGTCCCCAAAGGGGGACTCTGGCAAAAAGATTTAAGAGCTGTCTGAAAAATAATGCAGGGGGAGAATATTTCTTTGCAGCATTTCAATCAAATAAAACTACTACCTCAGAACTCTTAACTAGGCTTAAATTAATAAGACACCACTAACTGTAATACAACATGTATCAGATAATCTGCTGCAGCAAAAGAATTTATTTATGTGCTTTTGCCAACCAAATGAGACCCCCCCATGCAGTTCCACATATTTTTTATTTGCAGTTCAAGCCCTAATTTGTTCTGACAAGACAAATAAAAATAAGGGCAAAATAAATATTCACTCAATAATAATAACAATTTGTCTCAATAACAAACACTCTGAAGCTAAATACATTTTGCTTGCAGCATTTGGGCAAAGTGAATCATTTGCGGTGTATGGAATTGACCATGAAACTTTGGAGTAGGCACTTAGTTTTCAAAGCCTGGAATTGAGACTTTTTGGGATCAACTTCAATGTGAACTGAAATCAGGATGTACAATGTAATTTTATCTACAAAAGAATAATTTAACTACTTACAAGCTAACAAGCACATACTTCATGATATGAGTTTGTAAGAAATGTTCCTCTTGTAGACTAATCATTCATTTCAGACCATGATCAGTCATTTTAACCCAATGAGTTGTCATACAAAGTACTGATGTTTTGGCCAAAGTATCATGAGGTAATGTTTTCTGACAAGGCAGGAAAGATGCATAAATATAACCGTAAATGTGCGACATGCCTGGATTGGCCATCAGAATATTCAGGAGAAATCCCAGTGGTCTGGCCTGTCTTGTGACAGATTTGGCCTGCTTGTTTTTTTTTTATTTTTGTTTTGTTTTTGTTTTTTTGCCTGAGATGCACCCAAGAGGCTGACAAATCCTACGGTTCATAGAAATTATGTTTGGTCTATATAATCAAACATAATTGGTTAAAAAACCATGAACTCACTAGTCTTGCAATTTTATTGTTCATCAATTCAGTCTGGCTTCTATAAATAAAGGCAATGTAAAACATTAAGCAATGTAGATGCACTGAAGTCTCACAAAAAGCTACTAGGTAGAGCAGAGATGGAAAAAATCCTCCAAGACAGTGCGGCAAATGCGGCAATATAACAGACTTTTTAAAACTTACTTCAAGTGCAGTTCAGTCTGAACTGCAAATACATAGCTAACATTAGCTAATTAGGCTGTATTAATTGCATAACACTATCTAGCCAGTAAAAATGCAACTGGCTACAAACAATCACCATACACACTAACAGGAACACCTGTACACCTGCTCATTTATGCAGTTATCCAATCAGCCAATCATGTGGCAGCAGCAAAATGCATGCAGCGCTTCAGTTAATGTTCACATCAAGCAACAGAATGAGAGAAAAGTGTGATCTCAGTGACTTTAACTGTGGCATGGTTGCCAGTGCCAGATGGGCTGGTTTGAGTATTTCAGATACTGCTGATCTCCTGGGAATTTCACACACAGCAGTTTCTAGAGTCTACACAGAATGGTGCGAGAAACAAAACACATCCTCTGAGCAGAGGGTCTGCAGGCTCAGACACCTTTATGAAAGAGACTGGAGGAGAATGACCAGACTGGTCTGAGCTGGCAGGGAGTCTATAGTAAATCAAATAAGCACTCTTTACAACCATAGTGAGCAGAAAAGCATCTCAGAATGCACAACACATCAAACCTTGAGGTGGATGGGCTACAACAGCAGAAGACCACATTAGGTTCCATTCCTGTCAGCCGAAAACAAGCATCTGAGGCTATCATGGGCACAGACTCACCGAAACTGGACAGCTGAAGACTGGAAAAAGACCAGGTGTTTTTTCCCCCTAATCTTCAACTGGTAGTCTGTACTACCATCAAAAAAAAAAACTACTGCAGGAGATCAGTATATAGTGCCGACTATAGTAATTAGTTTTTATTACTTAACTCACAGTTCCACTTGATTGTCGCTGTCTCTTAAAAGAGTTATGTTCTGGTTCCTTCTTCTCTGCCATCTCCATCTTTCGTTTATTCCTTTTGTAGGCTGACAAACTAAATTCTGAAATATTTCAAAAGAAATATCAGTATTTGATATTAGATGTGATATGATATTAGATTAGAGCCCTCTCCAAAATATTTCTGCCCTTCATGATACAACATCAAAAACATCTGGTCTCCACTTGGTTATAATTTGCTGCACTAGTACTTCTAGGTCTAGAGCCTGCAGATTCAACATATACATCATTAGCAGAATATAAACCTTCCTGAATATGAACTCTATTATGGCAAAATGGACTTCTGCAACTCCCTCCTTGACTGGCTTCCCTCATATGCCACCACTCTTCAATAAAACATCCACAAAGAATGCAGTTTAAGGCTCAGCATCATACCATTAGCACATTCGCATTTGACCCTTCTCTTGTGATGACTTCAGAGGCTCCCCATCATGTTAAATATTACTCTTCATACTGTATACTCGTGAATATAGCCTTCTTATTACTATATTACAAAACTATGTAGATACTCTTGGCAAGCACACAAAAAAGCAGTTACCGTTAATAAAGTTTAAGTAAGGACTTAAAATCAATCATTTATTATTGCATTAATAGTCATCTGAGCTAATGAAGACCATGGTGTTCAGATGAAGAAGACCTAGTGAGCTGAGTAATTTAATATTAAATTTAATATTAGTTTGACTGAGGTAGTTTTTTTTTTAACTGATTGGAAACTGATATACTCTGGTTTAAGTTATTGTAGTTATTTTACAAAATACTTACTGGTGGCCATCTTCTCTGAAGGACATGGAGGTATACCATGACTGACAGCCCATTGTTGAGCTCCAATTCCAGCTAAAAAACTAAAATAAAAAAGCATGAACCTATTTACTTTAAAACAGTGAGACGTGAGATACATCTCCCAGAATCAAAACAGCACTAAGCATGTAAAATGAGGTACAAGTGATGAACATTAGACATCTAACACACAAGCTCTTGCTGAAGGGGATACAAAACTATACTATACAAAATAAAATCACTGAATTTATATTAGATCTTAGTAAATCAGGGACATCTGGCTAATAAAAACATGAGCTCACCAGGGAGGAATTCTTCCAGCTGAAAGCTTCCCTTTCTGTGCTTCATTCAGTAGTGTTCTGGCCACCAATACTGGATTCTTGATTCCTGAGAAATATCAATAAAATTAGCGATTTTAAATACCTGTTGGCGTTTGCATATATGTCTGATTAAGCTGAGAGGATTTAAAATCAGTATGCCAGTAATGTAGTCTATGTCATTGTTTCCACGTAGTTGTACTTGGTTACTCCCTTTAGTGCTTTGAGTAGAAATTGCTAGTAGAGAGGGCATTTTCTTTAGACATGACACCGATCCAATATGCAGGATTGGTATGGGGCCAATACCAGCAAAATGTGGTGGATTGGATATTAGAGGAAAAAAGAACAAAATTATATAACATTAACATGTTTTTTGTTAGGATTGATTTATATTTATATTTTATAATTAATTATATTTTTATACTTGCAATACAAGTGATTTCTGCTTGAAAGAGTTGAACTTAATAAATTATTATTTTTTTTTTTAAAAAGGCTGTGGTTTTGTATGTCACGTTTTAGCTATGCATTCTTTTCCTGTATTTTTTTAACTGAAGTGCTATAGTCTAAAAAAAATCATTTAAAGCTTAGTAATTTTTAAGGAAAACAATGTGGGTATTGGTGTCGGATGATACTCAAGGTTTCACTACTGGTGCAGGCAACAGTAAAGAAAATGTAGCATCATGCCATTAGAAGTAACATCCTATCACCCAGTAGAACTGCAACAACATTACTGGTTCAATGCCCGAAACATATGCTTGTGATCTTATTTTAAGAATGTATGGGGTATTACAGGCTGCATAATATTTTTCAGAAATTTTAGAGAAAGACAGAATAATTTTCATCAGTTCTTTTATTAGTAACCAAAATGTGTACAGCATGTGCACATCGAGAGGCAGTTTTAAAAAATTAGTAATTTTGTCCCTCCAAATGCTAATGCTAGATAGCCATGAAAGAACTCAATGCCGCTATTAGCAAGTTACAAACAGTGTATCCAGAGAGAGTCTTTATAGGTTGCTGGCAATTTCAATCATGCCAATTTTCAAATAATCCAAATTCCATCAGAATGTCTCCTGTCCTACGAGAGGAGACAACATCCTGAATTATGTTTAGAGAATGCCTTACTGAATGTTATTGAAGCCTTGCCACACCTTGGACAATCTGATCACCTCTCTCTGCTTCTACTCCCAAACACACCCCCATCATCAGACGTGTGAAGACTGTGAAAGTGTAGCTAAGGGGAGCAGACTCTTCACCAGTTCCAGCACACATTGGAACAAATTTGCTTCTAAGGCCACCCTGAACTCCCACACAGACATTAATATCTACATCAAATCTGTTCTGAGCCACAACAATGGGTGTGTCGATACAGTCACTACATGCAAAAGAATTAACATTCCCCAAACTCCAGAGTGGTGCAACAGACTTTCAGCTTTAATTCAAGGGGTTTAACAAAAATACTCCATTAACCATTTAGGAATAATTTTTTTTTTTTTTTTTTACATAGTCCCTCCAATTTCACAGGCTCAAAAGTAATTGGACAATTGACTGATAAGCAGATT
>JAKKZJ010000028.1:9473775-9486693 GCA_033441845.1 Pangasius mekongensis
GCCAAAACAAGAAAAATCTTTCTTTAATGTTTCCAGAATGGACTTTTCAGTTCACACTCCCAGTAAGCATAGAAAGATGTGTGACAAATGGAAAACCTGAAAAGGAGAAACACATCAAGTGCAGATGCTTCCTGATGTGATACACAAGGGAAATAGAGAAGACTAACTCTACTATGCAGGATATGATCAGACTGCCTGTAAGAACAATTCACTACCAACTACATAAAGAGGGATACAGCAGGGCTGCACTGTTATGGACCCAAACCATTCTAACAAAACACCCTCACAGCATAACAGTCACCAGTTTTTTTTCTTTAATGTCTTACCCACCTGTATATTGTGCAACCTGTCTGTATTGGACCATCAGATTGTTACATATATGCATAGTAGCTCAATGAAGTAAGTTTGGTATGCACAAAGTCATTCTGGAGATTCAAAATGAAGACACAAGAGACACAATACAGGGTCTTATAGACCCCTGAGTGAGACATGTCACTATGACGGCAGCTGCACCTCCTGGTTGCAGAAACATAGCCTATGGTGATTTTTAAGAGCAGCCATAATTTTTTTCTAAAATAGCGTGTTGTGCTGTTCAGTGCCAGAATTGTAAATATGTTGATAAACACATTCATTTTTACCACATACTATCGAATCAAACACCTTTCCATGTCAACAAAAGACAGTTGTGATTACAGGCAATTAAGAGGGATAACTGGTCTAAAAAGGTCTGTTTTTGAGGTACCCTTTTAATCTCAGCTAAGTTGCTAACTATCATATCAGTGAACTAAGAATTTAACAGGCTTAGCTTGCTAGTTAGCCAACATTCTTAATTTATATTGGTTTAACAAAAGTTGCTTAAAAAAAGTCTACATCAAGAAACTAGCTATCTGATCCTAGATAGTTAGAATATGTTCTTACTGAGGAGTTGCCTACAATAGATGCATTTAGCTAGCTAGCTTTGTTCACCTTTGTGATGTTGTAATCATAAAACATTGTGTGTTGAACATGCCTACAAACAACAAAGTTTCAAGTAAGCATGAAGAAACTTGTATGGCTTAATTTCTCTCTAACATAAACACTCAGTATTTCTATGACACATATATGTGTGTCCAGCTATTGCAGGCTAGACCACCGCTTAGGATCATACAGATACTAACAGGGTACCAAGCCATAAGAATCTATCAAGAGCTATCAACACCACTTGAAAGTGTTAGTTTAGCAGAATAGCACTAACTGTATTAATGGTACTCCATAATAATAAGTGGCTAAAATTTTAGCTAATGTCAATCTGATTCCTAAACTCCAAAATTTTTTGATAGGTTCTTGAGTCAGATTACAACCAAGTAGCATCAGATTGTAACTACTCAGGTCTTTTTCCAACCAACTGTGCGCAACTCCTTTTGTTTACAATCACCAAAAAAGGTCTATATAGAGCAACCAAAACGGATGCAAACACAATGGAATTTTGCTGAGAAAGCAAAAACAATGGGCATTATAAAATCGAGAACAGTCTCTGAGAATGAACTATTAATTAACTATTAATCTAAATTTTAACAAATACACATCTAGGTCATGCAAGCTTTCTAACTTTTCTACCAAACATGGTATTTAGTGAGCTCAGACATGACAAATTATAGTGTATGTTTCAGGTTCTTAACATTTTCAGATGTTAAAGGTTTAATGTTTATTGAGGGAATTTGTGATTGTGCACACTGCACATACATAATCATTTATTGATTATTTATCATCTATTTGTTTCAGAGACTTACGTAAACTTAATTGCTAGTCCCAATTCTGTGTGAGGTTTGAACTAATCTCAGAAAAGTTGTGTGTGTGTGTGTGTGTGTGTGTGTGTGTGTGTGTGTGTGTGTGTGTGTGTGTGTGAGAGTGAGAGAGAGAGAGAGAGAAGAACCCACCCCAGTGGCAAAAATCTGATGAAATAATAAAAAGGTTGGAGGGATCAGCAAGGTATTTGCTGAGCAGCTTGCCATACTCCTGCTCTTTAGATTCACTCAGAGCTCCCACCAGCACCGGAACAATGCTGAACTCATCTTTGCAGCTGTGATTTAGAAGGAAAACAACCATTAACATTAATTATTACAAGTCTAATTTATATGAAATATACACTCACCGTCCACTTTAATAGGGACATTTGTACACTTGCTCATTTATACAGTTATCCAATCAGCCAATCATATGGCAGCAGCACAATGCATAAAATCATGCAGACATAGGTCTAGAGCTTCAGTTAATGCTCACATCAAACATCAGAATGGGGAAAAATGTGATCTGTGTGACTAACTGTGGAACCAGATGGACTAGTTTTCACACACAATAGTATCTAGGGTTTAAACAGAATGGTGCCAAAAATAAAAAACACTGAGTGAGCGACAGTACTGTGGGTGGAAATGTCTTGTTGATAAGAGTGGTCAGAGGAAAATGGCCAGATTGTTTCAAGCTGCAAGAACGGGTAAACAAAGTCAAATAATCAATCATTCTTTACAACTGTGGTGAGCAAAAAAGCACCTCAGCTTGCACAAAACATGGAACCTTGTGGTGGATGGGCTACAACAGCAGAAGACCACATCATGTTCCTCTTCTGTCAGCCAAGAGCAAGAATCTGAGGCTATCACGATCACAGAGTTGCCAAAACTGGACAGTTGAAGACCAGGTGATTTTTTTTTTTTTTTTTAATCTTCAACTGTCAAGGTGTTCCATTTAAAGAGGATGGTGAGTGTATAATCCTGTGTATTCTTTCATTCATCTAAACATAATGTAACATTTTAAAGGTTTAGACGCTCTAATGGTGCATTTCCATATAAATGTTTCTCAAATGTTTAAGTTTCTGTAAATGTGTATGATGGCCTAGTTTAACGTGGAAATGTGGAGAAGTCTAACATCTCCAGCACTAAAACCGCCTTCTCTATCTTCAGGAAACAGCATGGTAAAATCATGTTTAGTCAGAACAAACTGCCAAAAACTGGCAAATAGTGATTGCCATTAACCGCTCAAATAAGCAAGAGCTAATAATGGATGCAGTATACTACCATTTGACATGCGTTGCATGCATTGGACTTTTCAGGATGGTATTACATGCACTACACATTACTGGATTTTTGAACATTTTTTATGACCTCATTTGACATACTCAATGAGCAGACTAGGGTGGTTCATGATTGCAAACCATGCAATCACTACCTTTCCATTGCTTTGGCAGTATAAGGCAAGTGCATCTCAATGCTGTGCTCATCCTCATCTGTTTGCAAAGTCATCCTCTCAAACATGCCTGTTTTCCAGAGATCGGCATACACTAAAACAAGGAAATACAAAGGGGAAAAACAGTTTTTTTGAGGCACCCATCCATATTAGCGATGATATAGTTATTCATGAAAGATAGGTTTAAATAGATCATTAGTTACCTAGTTAGAGAACACCTAGGTTACAACACACTATTCAGGGTGGTGTTTCGACAAGGGGAATACTGCTAAATAAGGAAACCTAAATCTTTGTGGAACTTATTAACTGCTCGCTCACAGATCCTAATGGAATGATAAATGAATGCTTTATTAAAAGCAAGTGCACTTGATTCGCCCTATCATCCAGAGCTCTAATCCCAACGATGCAGCAGTGATCTATGGCTGGGAGTCCAAGAGTGCAAAATTGGCCGTGCTCTAAAGAAAGAGCTCTCTCCTATCAATCACAAAAACACTAGCCAATCATAGGCATCTGTGAGCTCATGGGGAAGTGGGTGGATATCAGTTTCCTCAGAGTGTGTTACACCACCCCCTGATGTTGCATGAAGAGCAGTTCGAAAAGATGTGGTTAGCTGGCTTCACGCGCCTTGGAGGAGCATGTGATAGCCTTTGCCCTCCCAGGTTGGTAGCTATCGCGTGATAGGGGAGACCTAACTGGAGGGTGGGAATTGGCCAAGAGTAAATTAGGGGGGGGGGGGGGGGCCGGAACCCAGCACACTTGGAGAGTAAACCTGTGAAGCCTATACGTAAAAGATTCACAGACAGTGTTAGCAGAAAGATTTTGGCTTTCCTGATTTGACTATATACAGATTGCTCTTTCTTACTTAATTACAAACTAATTAGTTACTTACTTTCAGTATCTTTAACATCAACTGCATTATCATATCCATAGATAGTTATTTAACAGCAGCCAAGCCTGTCAAAATATACTATAACCAAACAATTGTTCATCAACTGACATTACATACAGTGGCTGTCTATCTTGCTTGGAGATTTTGTGGCTAAACGTTTCGTGGTTAAGACCAGACTGGTCCAAAATTCAATATCAACTTTCTGATAAGCTACAAAAAATAGTCATTTGTGACTAAAACAATTTTTTGTCCAAATAACCTTTATGTTTTATAAAAATAAAAATATTTAAATAAAATAAAATAAAAGGAAAGGAAAGCATTTTAATAATTCTGACATGTTGAATGATATGCTATCAGAGCTTTACCCTTCTGGTCGATCCTCAGGTCATACAGTGGTGTTCTGTAGACCTCAGCAGGGGACAGAGCACATCGAGACAGCGGCACATGGTGGGAAGGTCCAAGAATAAATACCCTTCGGCTACCAAACAAGAATGCTGTCAGTTAGTCTTACGTGAAGAACTTCACCTCAACATTGCATTACATAATCATTTAAACTCACGTAATAGAAGGGTCCACTTGCTTGTAGGCATGTGCTGCACAAGCACCACAATAGGTATAACCAGCATGTCTGCAAAAATAGATGGTGGGGCATAAATCTCATCAGCAAGAATTTCAGTGCTAATTTATATGAATTATAAATACAAATTTATATAAATTTATATTCATACATTAAACAACTGTTTTTAATTGGTTACCATGGTCAGTGTAAAGCTACAAAAAAAAGGCTTTGTTAGGAAATCAAAGTCAAAACCAACTTAGCAAAATGAATGGAGGACATATTAGATCACAAATTAAAATTCAACAAATTAATTTTTAAAATGTTTTAAAATGCTTTTATAAAATTATCACATACGGTGCTATAATGGCTCTAGCAGGTCCTAATGTAGATTGTGCTTGAGATAACCAGCCCTCCAGCTGTGCATTCAGCTGGGATCCTGAAGTAAGAGAAAAAAAGAGAAAGAAAAAACAAAACCCAGATTACAACTCAAACAACAACTCAAACAACAACGGGTTAACTAACAAGAGTTCAGTATTATATTTAGTGCTCTAAATACAATATTGATCTATTGCTCAAAACACATATCATAAAGTCTTATATTTTTATTCTTTTAGGAATTGGGTGGAAAAACTCACAATACTTTGGTCAGAATTTCCTTGTTTTTGTTTTACTGGCATTCTTTCTTTATTTAATTTGAAAGACTGCTGCCCACAGGCATAATATAATATGTCCATACTTATATTACCAATATTTGTGTAAGGTTGTAAACTAACCTACTAGACGAACTCTTAATTGTCATTTACTAGCAAGTAAATGATTTACTAAATAAATATAAGTTGGGTAAATACTAGTAGAGTTATATTTACCATAAGACCCACTGTGAAAATTATAACACCTCATGTTCTTGATTACTCACCTTGCTCTGAAAACAGCTGGGGACATCTTAAATCTACAAAATCATACTCATTCATACAGCATTTATAAGCCACTGTGTTACCAAGATTTCTATTATTGGACTTGCTGTTCAATTTCATTCATTCAGTGCATTATCTTTCAGTACGAGGTACCTAAATAAAGGAGAACTTTGACTTCTGGATCATTTATAATGCTCCCCTCAGGCTGCATCCCAAACCACATGACAAGCACTATATATAGGATGCCTAAAGGGGCTGGAAAAAAGTACTTAATAAGTACTTAAATATTACGATTTTTTTGTTAATCAGTTACTCTATTGTTGATTTTTTTCCCCACTGATTATTTGATAACATTATTCTTCAAAATACATATTAAATGCTAAAATCCATCCATCACCCATCCTACACAGGAAACCTGGAGCCTATCCCAGGAGACACCCTGGATGAGGTGCCAACCCATCGCAGGGCACAATCACACATACATTCACACACTACAATTTGGAAATGCCAATCAGCCTGCAATGTATGTCTTTGGACTGGGGGAGGAAACCAGAGTACCTGGAGGAAACACAAGAGAACATGCAAACTCTGTACACACAGGGCGGAGGTGGGATTCAAAACCCCAACCCCAGAGGTACAAGGCAACAGTGCTACCCACTAAGCCAATCGTGCCCTTGTAAATGCCAAACATAAAATGTAATGCCTCTTAACAAGGCTTAATTAAATAACAGGTCACTAACTGCAATACAACATTATTGATATTTATCAGACAACCTGTCACAGCATTAGAACATTATTAAGTGCATATTCAGACCAAACAAGACTTTCAAACTAACCTAAGCTAACAGTATTACTGGTTTTGGACACTTTTTATACAACTAAATATCCCACCTTATGTTACCAGAACAGACAAATTCAAAACAAAGTCCAATATCCACTGCCTGCCTCGCTAACTGAAACACTCCAATGCTATTCATTTTGCGTGCCATTCTTATGCAAGGTGAATATTTTTTTTGATGTGTGGAATCGGGCTGATTCTTAGTTTTCACTACTTAGAAATTAACTGATTCAAATAGCTTCACTACATGCTGCCCATTGCATAAGGAGGAGCTTCTTCCCTCAGGCCGTCAGACTCCTCAATACGGATATGTCCACCACTCGGATCCTTTAGGACTCCATAAAGACTCTCCAGTCACTCTGCACTCCACTGAAACGCCACACACTACACTTTGCACAGCACTACATGTAACATACTTGCATATTTTGTGCATCCATTTTTTGCACATTTCTGTACAAATATTTCTTATTATATCTGGTTTTCAATTTAGTTATTTAAATGCACAGTCAAAAGAGTAGTAGGCCAAGTTTTAATTTCACTGCAAGTTATATACTGTATATAACTGTGTATGTGACAAATAAAATCTTGAATCATATGTTTCATGACATTAGTTTTAAAACGAGAAAACTTTTGGCTTGTAAACTAATCACTCATTTGATACCATACTCATTTTCAACCCATTGAATTGTCATACAAACTACTGACTTTTGGCCAAAGTAGGCTGAGATAATGTTTTCTTGTAGGGCAAGAATGATTGATAAATATGGCCATAAATGTGCAATACAGCTAGAAAAAACGGACAAGGGAGTAAAAACCAGCCATTAATAAGCATGATTCAAGCTGGTACATTGTGCTTGTATCTGTTTCTCACATTCCCACAAACAAATTATTACAAATCAAAATATTCACATTCACATGAAAATACAATGTCATTAAGCCAACAGTGTAGCATAATGTAGAAAGCTCCAATACTTTGGAGTGCTGTTATCTAGTGCTATTATGTGCTCTGTCATTTCCATCAAATGCATTTTTAGTCTAAATCAAGTTATGTAGCACATCAGAGATCTATTTATTGTGTGGATTAGTTTTGCAGCCCTAAAACAAATTGTATCTGTTGCCATTATTGAGGTCTTTCAAGTATTACAGAAATGTAATAAGAATAAAAGTTGTATTGTACACATTAATTTGACTGTTATTGAATACAAAACCAATAATAGGAATCTAGCTGGCTAATTCTAGTCCACTAGGTAAGGCTGTGCAACTTTGCTGAGTGAGTTTACAAAATTTCCCCAGGGCTCTGTGTGCCTTTGATCATTATTCTGGCTATCTGGCTTCAAGACAGTTGAAAGAAAAATTATTCTGTTATGCTACCTGCTCTGATACCTAGTACTTTTGATACCTGCTCTAATACCTAGTACTTTTATGATACCAGACTAGGTATCATAAAAGCAGTATGATACCTAGTCTGTTAAGTCATACCAAAAATTTTAAAGCATGTCTTTAGCCGTATGTCTTTCTGCTGCAGCGATGTTAGTCACATATAAGCTTGCTTAGGATGTGTGTATTTGAAATTACACTGCAGCTGCTGGGCCCTTCAGCAAAGCCCTTTGCCTTCAACTCAGTTATATAAAATGAAATAAATGTAAGTCAATCTGGATAAGGGCATCTGCCGAATGCAATAAATGTAAATAATCTTGGGGTTGTATTCACATGTACACTATTAGAAGATGACTGGGATGTAGCAACTCTACTCCCTATTGGTTTGTTTAAACGCAACACACTATACTTCAAAATATTTCACTATAGCGCAAAGCACCTCAATGCTGTGGCCTGTGCTACATTTTTCCACATCCCACCACCAGCTGCACTATACAGGTAAACCGTGGACCTGGTCTGGTTGTTGGTAGGAACTATTTTAATACACAAATTAATTAACTTCAAGACGCAGAAATAAAAATGGATGTGGAAACACTGACAAAACTAAGCAAAATACATTACTGTGCACCACAAATACTATAACACTAACACAATATGCAATCACTTCACATTTGAACACTTCATATATGAAGACACTAGCCAGACTATTTGTTACCCATTTTTTGTGGTTTTTAGCCTACTTAATTGGAATTACAGGCAAGCAAAACATGGGACTGGGGTAAGACAGCTGCTTTTGGAATACCTGAAAATTATCCAAAATTTCACACTGTCCCTACAGAACAGTGTATTTACCAAATCCCACAAAAGTTTTGCACACTTTAAACAGTCCAAACACCACAGAACCAGCAAAAAATATCAGATGGCATAAATCTCTTTACATTTGTTAACCCTGCATAACATTTATCAATTTCCTCACAAGACGATTCAGGTGTATATAGCAATTTGTGAAATTACGACAGCTCATTCATGCCATGTTACCACCCCTCTCATGTAAACATTTGTGCCAATGTAAGATATTTATATGCAACCAATACCTACCTCAAGAACATAGTTCTTAAATATATGAACACTTATACATAGCTGCTAATTACAAAGAGCCAGAAGAATTAAAACCCTTATTGTCATGTTTAGTGCTTGAGGTCACATACAATCACATGATTAGCATCTTTTTTTGAAGAACTGCTGGACTGAATGCCTTCACAAGTATTTCATTGTAACTTTTTAATTGTTTTGTTTTCAGAAAGTGAAATGTATGGTCAACAGGGTTCCAGTTGTCCCAGAATTCTCCAAGCTACTATGTACTTTTTTAAGCAGACTGCAACCTGGTTGTGTGTCCTTAATGTTTACCAGGTGTTTGCATCTTGTGGCAAACTCTTAAAGGACATGCTGGTGTAATATTCTATTTATGGTAGCTCACCAGTGAGTGCTTGCTTGTCAGTAATGTACTGAACTTCTGACTTAGACGATAATGAATTTATGCTGATTTAAAACATCACCATTGCTTTCATTGGTATCAATCCTTTGCAATACCCTAGCACACTGCAATGTATGATATGCTAATACCGAATAATCGCACTTTTTACACTGGTGATTGAATGATTCGAGTGCACGCAACTCACATAAAGAAGTAAAAACATGTTTTAAGTACCTTAATAGCTGACAACGCTGAACGGACTATTAGCTACACTGACGTCAGAAGGGGCCAGGTTTTGCTTGCCAGGAGCATGTAGACAAAGGCCAGGCAGTAAAATAAGTTCTGATTTGCCAGTGCCAGCAAACTGACACACTTTAAGCTAGCTTCAAAATCTGCTGACTAATAAGATGCCAATTTGGAAACAGCATAGCGAGCCAAGAGCCCAAATCAGAGGTTAGACTTAGACGAACGATATCTTGCCCGTGTTGACACATCTAGGTAGCTAATGATCGAAAAACTACGCAAGCGTGCTCGTGTGATTTTTTCTCCGTACAATGGCTAGTTAGCTACAACAAATAGCTACTCATATGCTACGTTGGACACCAACAGGAAAATCAATTTAAAAGATGTTCGCAACATCAAGGCCATCAAGTGATGTTTGCTTTTTATCTGACACTGCTTTACTAAGTAAATTTACTTGTAACGTAATAAATTAGAGCAAACCTTCGACACATTTTAGCTTACGGGTTAGCCAAAAACATTCTTAGCTAGCAAGCGCCTTTGTACCTAAACTCACTCAGCAATACATAACCAAACTAAGCTGAGTATTCGTTAAACGAATCACTCCATGTGACCTGATCAGCTGCCACTGGGCCCTAAAAGTTAGTGTTAATAATACTTGCCAACCAAAGTAATAACATCGACGAGCACTCGAATGAAAACCAAGGCCTTGTTATGTAGACCGAGGTATTTAAAAATTCACAGCTGATCACGCAACCCCCGCCCGTTCAACGCCAGCTAGCTAATGTTAGCTAGCTTGCCCGACATCGGCCCCCTTTCCCCTGGCTCTACCTGAGGCGGTGTACCAGCTGCCGGCGTGGCTCGCTTCTCTGCACACCATTCGGTTCGACATCTTGGTACCCGAGCCGCCTATCTTGGTTAGATTAAAAAACAATATCCGATTGGTCAGCGGGGAGGAAACTCAGTAACACTTGGGGAACAATAGCCAAACCGCTAGCTAGCAACAGAACGAACAAAGTAGTTTGGGCAAAGCCGCACACAAACGCTGAGGATATCAGAAAATACAAATACTTTTAACCTATACGTGAAAAAGAAAATCGGAAGATCATATCAAAAACTGAAAGAAAGGTCACTTGATAGAATTGATGGCTTTGTAGAACAAAGCGCGAAGTAGTTCATCCACTCGCAAGCAAGTTAGTACGGTAGCCAGATGGGTTGGCTTGCAATACTCTGTTGAGGTCCTGTCAGAAAGACTGCAAATCTTATTGGTCCATGAAGTTACAGACATATTGACTTCTGATTGGCCGACGAAGGCAAAAGTGTGTCTCTAAGTGTCTTTGAACACCCAATCAGCACTTTAGTGAGACCTTGAAGGGCCGGAATCCTAGTCTAGTTTTTAGGGGTTCATTGCGAAGCGCTGAAATCCTGTTGTTTTTGTAAGGATTATTATTATTATTATTATTATTATTATTATTATTATTATTATTCTGTACTAAAACTAATCGTGCAGACCAAATCGTAAGGCCTAGAGACCTGAAACTTTGAGGGATGGTAGTACTCCAGCAGTCTACAACGGCGCAAAGTCTCGCCCGATCGGCCACACGGTAGCGCTACAATGATTTAAAAAAATAAATACAAAAATGTCGGTAACTTTGAACTGTTTATCACAGACTCAAATGTCTTATATAATTGGAATCCTTGGCTCAGGACGAACAAAATGAATATCTCTGATTTCAATTTTGAAAAGCATACTTTTGCGAACTGCTCCTAGACCGTTCGTCGGATCTTCACCAAATTTTGCTCAAATGATCTTCGACTTCGGCACTTCGTGTCGTTGCGAAATCGGTATGTCATCGGCACTGCGCCCTGAAGGTACTCAAAAAGATTCAGGACAGCACCACCTTGTGGTCAAAAATTATAATGGAATTAAAATAAATGCTAATAGCTTTTGCCTATTGTCATGAGACTAGTCTTGATAGATTTCTTGGGTCATGCTGAGAACAATGATACCAATTATGCCATGGTCTTGCTTGCTGTCCGCCATTTTGAAATACTTTTTTGAACTCCTCCTAGACCATTCGTCCCATTTTCATGAAAATCAAATCAGATCATCTTCAGACCATGCCGACAAACCTATCGAATTCGAGTTGATTAGTCAAACTGTTCTCAAATAACACTCAAACAAATTCGACGATGATCATGCCGAAATGGACGTGAGGCTATATCTCCATAGCGCTTTAGCATATATTCATCTTGATAGACCAAACTGACCTGTTGGTCTGACTGCCTTAAAAATTGTCATGCAGCGTTTATGTCCATATCCACCGTTGTCCATGAGGACAGTTGTGTTAAAACATTGCCATCTGGCAATCACATTTCAGCAGTTTTAGACAAGGTTACCAAAGGCTGATCAAAACAAAACGTAGACATATTTGCCTTTTGGCTGAGAGGTGTGTGCAAAATAAAATAAAAAAAAAGAGAGAAAAAAAAAAGAAAGAAAATCGGACACAAGGTGGCGCTGTTACGTTTTACATGCATGTTAATTGTTTTATATAATGTAGTTTTTCAGAGAAAGACAAGGATCTGAGGCTGTATATGTGCAACTCTTTGATTTATTGTTATGAAAGTGCCATTGTAACCATCCACAGACAATGCCATATCAATTTGGTAACAGCACATTTATTGGTCAAAAGTTATATAAAATTATAATACACTTCAAGTATTTCTCCTTATGGTGTGTAAATTATTTTGCATAAAATCATCACTACCATCACTACAATAATCATTACTGTTTTAACTCAAATTTTCTTTGGCACATATGCCCTGAAGGTACCTGAGAAATCTGCGGCAATCATCACAGCAAATTTTGCTTCTGACGTGCTTGGCCCTGTAATTGCTGCTTGCAGCTATATTTAAGGGCCAAGCACCGCTGGTGCATAGGCACCTATTGTTTTGATCAACTTTCTTCTTCTTCTTCTTCTTCTTCTTCTTCTTCTTCCACTCTTGAGTCTATGGCAGCCCATAGAACCCTACATAGGAAAGTTATGATATTTGGCACACAGATAGGGGACAGTCTGAAATGTAACCATCGCAAATTTGTAGAGAGGGTCTATCTCAAACCCTCTAGTGCTACCAACAGCTCAAATTTGCTCTCATGTTTATGCTAATAACTTTTGAACCATAAGGGCTAGAAACAAATTTTTTCCCCTGATTCCTTGGCTCGTGCCTAGTTGAATGCATACCATGGTTTCAATTTTTGCCAAAGATTCTTCTGCTATTTGGAATTTTCTGTAAAACCTTTTTCAAACTCGTCCTATACGGTTCATCAGATCTTCACCAAATTTGACTCAGATCATTGATAGACCATGCTGGCAAAAAGGTATCAAAGGCTATATCTCCATAACGCTTTAG
>JAKKZJ010000028.1:9486793-9497729 GCA_033441845.1 Pangasius mekongensis
CACCAAATTTGACTCAGATCATTGATAGACCATGCTGGCAAAAAGGTATCAAAGGCTATATCTCCATAACGCTTTAGAGTATTCAGACCAAACTTGGTGTATCTCATAGTCATATTGACTTGAGGGTACCTACACAGTTTTAGAACAGTGCCACCTAGTGTTCACAAGATATGAAAAAAGCATATTTTTACTTTTCAGATTGTTTGTCCAATTTTCATGAAATTCAACTCAGACCATCTTCAGTCCATGCCATCAATAAGTTATGGAATTCTTGCTGAATAAAACTTTGATATCTCAAACCGTTTCCGTATAACGCATCGTCAAAGTTGACATAAGCACCACCTAGTGCTCATATGATATGAAAAAAGCATTTTTTTTGCTTATAACTTCTGAACGGTTTGCTGTAAAATCCTGAAACTGTTCTCTTTAAATTTTGTGGGGCATACGAAGTCTAATGATATGAAATGCCGTTCGTCCAATTTTCACGAAAATTGAATCAGAACATCTTCAGATCATGGAAAAATTATGAAATTTAAGTAGATTAATCAAACCATTCTTGTTCTCATTCTTTTGCTTCTTCTTCTTGTTAGGGTGTCTATGGCAGCCCACAGAACCGTCTAATAAAAAGTTGTGAAATTTGGCACACTGATTGTGGAGGGTCTAAGGAATATTCTGACCAAATTTAAGTCAAGTGCTGCCAACGCTCTAGCACACATTTGGGCCTAATTTGGAAGTACTTTTATGGTTATAACTTTTGAACCATGTGGCCAAAATTTAAAACCCAGGCATCAATGGATTCCTTCGGTTGAGTCGAGTTCAAGGAGATTTTCTGCCATCTTGGATTTTATCAAAAACTGTTTTTTCGCTACTCCTAAAATATTGTCCAATCATCGCCAAATTTGGCACAAGTCATCTTTAGAGTAAGGCTCACAAAAAATGATTTTGAATACTCCAAACGGTTTGTCTGTAATGGGCCAACGAATCTGACAGAAAAGCCGCCAAACAGCAAGTGAGGCTGTATCTCTCAGCAATGACTTTGAGCACTGACACAAAATTTGGTAGTCATCTTCAGGACCTTGGCCTGAGGCTATGCAACAAATTTCATGACAGCACCACTGAAACCATACCATGGTTTCAATTTCTGCCCCACCGCCATTTTGAATTTTCTGAAAAACCTACTTTTTTTTTTTTTTTTTAGAAAAACCAAAAAGTTGATTAGTCAGACCGTTCTCAAATAAAGTGCAAATGAATTTGATGATGAGCACACCAAAATGGATGTGAGGCTATATCTCTGTTATGCTTTTGAGTATTCAGACCAGTACATTTCATAGCCATCATGACTTGAGGGTACCTGCACAGTTTCGGAACAGCACCACCCCTCATGAGATATGTAAAAAAAAGAAATTAATTTTAACTTTTGAACAGTTTGTCCTAAACTACTGAAACTGGGATCTTTAGCTTCTCTGGGGCATAGTGAGTCAAATGATATGAAATGTTCCTATGTTGGCCATTTTGGGTATTGGCCATTTTGAATTTAGTTGTGAAATGTTGTATGTCACAACCGCCTTGGTGTGTTGTTATGAAAATCAGTATGTGTCAATGGCACTATGCCCTGAAGGTACACAAAAAATTTTCAGGACAGCACCGTCTTGTGGTCAAAAATTATAATGGAATTTTTAAAAAATGCTAATAGTTTTTGACTATTTTTGCCTATTGTCATGAGACTGTCTTGATAGATTCCTTGGGTCATGCCGAGAACAATTATATCAATTATGCCATGGTCAGCTGAACTTGCTATCCACCATTTTGAAATGCTTTGAAAACCTACTTTTTCGAACTTATCCTAGACTGTTGGTCTGATTTTCATGAAAATCGAATCAGATAATCTTCAGACCATTTCGACAAAAAGTTATGGAATTCAAGTTGATTAGTCAAACCATTCTTGATTAATATGTGAACGAATTAGGCAATGAGCATGCCAAAATGCATGTGAGGCTATATCTCTGTAACGCTTTAGGATATTCAGACCAAACTTAGTATGCGTCATAGCCATCATGATTTGAGCGTACCTGCAGTTTTGGAACAGTGCCACCTTGTGTTCACGGGATATGGAAAGAAAAAAAAAAGCATATTTTTGCTTTTTGGACTGTTTGTCCGATTTTCACCAAATATGACTCAGATCATCTTCAGTCCATGCCAGCAATAAGTTATGGATTTTGTGTGTGATAGACCAACCAAACTGTATACTAATAACTTTTGAACTGTAAGAGCTAGAAACAAAATTTTTTTTTCATCTGATTCCTTGGCTCATGCCGAGTCAAATGCACTTATTTCACCATGTTGAATTTTCTTAAAAACCTATTTTTTCAAATTCCTAGACCGTTTGTCCAATTTTCAAGAACATCGATTCAGATCATCTTCAGACCATGCCAACAAAAAGTTATAGAATTCAAGTTGATGGATGTCAAGCCATTTTGAATTTCTGGAAAAACCTACTTTTCCTAGACTTTGATCAGATTATTTCAGACAATGAAGACTTCCTGCTCCTGTTTAAAAGCTACTAGCCAGATAGCTACGCTATAAGCACAGAGATATGGAGGTGAGAGCTGGTGAAGTAGCTTGCTGGAGTTTACTGCAAAAGAAAAGTATATCAGTCTTTATAATATAAGGTGTAATTTTTCCTTGTTATCAACATGTTATTTTAATCTTTTTCAGTGGAACTGTCATAAAAGTATTTTATGGAATGCCGTTTAATTGTACAGATCAAATGTGATTTTATTTTGTATATTTCCTCATCCCACCAAAATTAATTTCTGGTTACACCACTGCCAGAACAACACACAATGTGGTTCTGAATCATTTTTAGATACGAATTACATCAAGTGCAGTACATAGGCGATGATTTTACTGAGCCCATGCATACTGTACAATGGCAAATGCTTTGTTACAGATCTGCTGTGATTTCTGGATAGTGTGAAAATTTTGAGCAGTAGTGTTCTAAGAGTCATTTCAGTATTATTTTTTCCAAGTTCACATAGGGCAATTAAAATGAGATTTGGCCTTCAAATTTGGCCTTTGGGCCTTATGTTTGACATGGGATGTATGGTGTAGAAGCCATTATTTCATACTCAATATGGTACATGGCATTTTGCATTCAAGTGCTTTTGTTTGTGTGTTCATTTGTTTATTTGGTTCTTTCTTTCTTTCTCATTAAAACATAGCTAATAACTTCAAAGAGCTAGACAAATCAAAGACCTTAGTGTCATTGTTAGTACTTGATGTTAATTGCATGTATCTGATGACATCATAAGACATGTGGAGAAAACACAACAGGATTAGTATCTTGTTTGATGACCTGCTACTACTGCATGTTTTGTACTTCAGCCATTTTTCAGCTTGAGTGTTTGTCACATTTTGCATTTGTCATTGTATCTTGTAGTTATTTCATTACCAATGTCTTTCTTTCTTTCTTGCTTTCTTTCTTTCTTAATTGACAAAAAATGTTTAATAACAGATACAGGAAACCTAAATTAACCTAGATTCAGGCGACATGCTTGGTTCTCTCAGTGAGTGAGGTCATGTCCTCACATGACTTTTCATACTACTGGTATGCTGATGACTGTCCCTAGAGATGCAATATAACATCAAGATCTTGTCATCTTCCTGGAGATGACACCATTTCACAATGCATAAAACCTTGGGGTAGTTCTGAACAGTCAGCTGTTGGTACACAGTAGTACTGCATGCGAATTGTAGATCTTTTTCTGACAAGGACATCTAATTGACTGTGAAAAAAACAGGTTAGTCTGCATCTGCATTATTGTTATGATCTGCTGTACACTACTGTTATATGTGCTATTTTACAGGCAGGATCCAGTTAATGTTGGTGGAGCCCATATGATTAAATTGATTCAAATTAATGTGATAACAATGACTAGGACTATTCATGACAAGCATCTTCATATATTAATCATAAATTAAAGAATATATTAAGCATTAATCATATATAAAATAATATATGAATCTCCTGTTATATATTTTCATATTTGCATTCTTATTATTTGTATATTGTCCTAGTTACTGTAAATGTGACACTCTTATGGGTTGCATGGGAATGAGGAGATGGGAGGCAGGCTTGGGACAACTCAAAAGGGGGCTCTTTATTTTTTCTGAAAATGGAGGATTCTGTCCATGAGTTGTCGGAATGTGTCTGGGCTCCAAACAACCCAAAAGAAAGGGTCACAAATTGGTGTAATTTGGAGCTCTATGTGGGTAATAATACAAGCATTTAAATCTCCCTGTGAAACCTCACATAGCCAAGTGCCCCTCTTAATACAGACGGGATTGACATTCTTGCACCTGTAACATATTCTCCTGTGTTAATTGCCCCAATATGTGGAGTTTGGTCTCAGGTCAAGAACGTACTGAATCTCACTCTTGCTCTCTGAGGGTCCCAATTCCCAATTTTTCTGACGTCTAAGATGCTGCGAGGCTTGCGTCCATATAATAATTCAAACAGGGAGAACCCTGTGGAGGCTTCCAGAACATCAAGTACTGCAAATAATAGGGGTTTGAGCCACTTATCCCAATTCTGAGTGTCCTCGTGTACGAACTTCCAAATCATATTTTTAAGGGTTTGATTAAACCGCTCGACCAGGCCATCTGAGAATGGTAAACAATGTTATTATTATATTATACAACAGTTAGTTCCAGTCCACTAATTTGATTGGGTGAGCAGTGTTCCAAGAATGCTTATATTTAATATCACCACACTGGGATGTTTCAGTCTTTGTATCACTCAGCTTGTCTGTGCTCGCCACATAAAATTCCAATTCTAGCAACAGTCTCACTGGAACTGTGACTACAGTAGAGTTAGCAACATCATCAGCAGACATGACAAATCAAACATTTTTCATGAATATAATTTCTGAAAATATGAAAGGTCATCAGAAGAAGATGAACAGCAAGAAGGGAACCCAATTTCACTGGATGCACCTTTGTAAATAAATAAATTATTTGGCCATATTGTAACCGAAATTTCAGTTACTCAAAACTGTTGAATAAAAGGACTTCCGGTTCCGCCATATGCGAGTAGTGTGTGATACACGATAGCTCCACAAACAAACCATTAAAATTCCCTTTGAACTAATTCTGTAGGTTTATTATACTGATAACTTTAATAAATAAATTATAATAATAAATACATTTACCTACCTGTTAGTCGATCTTCTGTGCTTAAATTTCTTAACCAATCATGCTGGGTAGACCACACAAAATCCCGATCAGGCCACGGCTGCCTCGGACTTGCTTGTGGAAGAAAGCTCAGATGAAATTGCCCTAGATTTGGGGAATAAGACTGTTAGTTGCAGTCGCATTCCTCCACACAGAACTACGCTCACTTAAAATGGAGATCGGTGAAATAATAGAATCACTTTTAAAAGTGAGGCCAGTTCAGCTATTGCAGCCCTTAAAAACACTGTGGACGAAAACGCCACCAAGCTAACTAGTATGGAAAACAATGGTTCTACATCTTTGGATACAGGATCAAAGTTGGAGCATCTCGGGCAATTAAAAAGCTGGTGGATCATCTCACAGATAAATGCACCGATCTCGAAGGCTGCAGTAGGAGACAGAACCTCCGGATACTACACGTCAAGGGGGGGTGGAATCTGGCAAGAAACCCAGGGACTTTGTCACACATCTCCTGATGGAGGCAATATCACTGGAGAAGCTCCCGCTTGTTGATCGCGCTCACTGCACTCGCCAGAATAGTTCCGCCAACAAGCTGGAAGAGATTCTACAGAAAGAGCTTTTGAGAGGTAAACCAGGAGTGAATTTTGGTCTGCAATATCCTCCAAGACTACAAATCTTCTACAAGGGCAAACAACATTACGTGACTGATCCAGACAAAGCAGATAACTTTGCTAAGAAGTGCTTTGGATCTGTGTCATCAGGCTAGCAGGTTTGTCAGTTATAGAGATGATATGGCCAGATCTGGTGAGTGAAGACTCTCTGCCCATGACCTCTTGTCTTGAGAAGTATAGAGTGAAAAGTTCAAAAGGATAGTTCATTTTGTAACTAATTCCCAATTATATATGGGTACTAAATCACAAATGTCCCTCAGTAATTGTGTTATTTGAAGAGCTATAACAGTCTGGATTTGGAAGGTTACTGTCAAGTTAACACAGAATATATGAGGGTTTTTATATAATGAATGTATTTCTTTATTAGATATTTTTGTTTGTTGTTCTCAGAGTTATCTTACCATTACCATTATTTAGTACTTCTGTACTTGGGGTCACATTGCATGTTGTCATGTGTCAGTCAGACATTGGGTTTTTCATGTTTGTTGGGGAAGGGGTAGCCTGCTCTATAATTACGGTTATAAAGGTTGTAGTGATACTGATAAATCGCTTTACTTGCAAAGATGCCAGACATTATTATAACTTCGGTTAACAGACAAAAAGGGCTTATTTTCACGTCCTGAAATGTCAAGGGTCTGAGTCCACCTGTTAAATGGGGCAGAATACTTTCTTATTTAAAGTTTCTGTCTGCAGATATAATTTTCCTTCAGGAAACTCACCTGAAAAATGATCCACGTACTAAATTGAGATGTGTGATGGATAGAGCATATCCACCACTCTTATTTTTCTGGCAAGGCAAGGTATTGCTATTCTGATCCAGAAATGTGTCCCATTTAAACTTAAATGAGCAGACAGCAAGGGTCGATATCTTATTGTATCTGGAGAGATAGATTCCTTGCCTATTACTTTGGTGAATGTCTATGGCCCTAATTTTGATATCCCAATCTTCTTTAGGAAGTTGTTTTCCCTGATTAAAAATATATCCCAGACCAACCTTATAACTTCAATTGTGTGCTTGATCCTTATTTGGATAGATCATCCTCTAAGAGTTCTCCACTGTCGACTTCAAGAGATTTTTTTAAATGCATATATTCTACAGTTATGGAAGGAATATAATCATCTCAGCTAAAATATATAGGTCTCTTCTATATACAAAAAAATATATTTTGAGTTTGGGGAGAAACCACATAAATTACATGCCAGGCAGCTACATAAATTAGAAAATGACTGGACAATTCATAAAATCATGAACAAATTCGGATTGCATCGTACCTATTGATATTAATGAATGTTTCAAGGAATTTTATACAATTCTTTATTCCTCTAAGTCTTGTAATAACCCACAAGCTATTGATAAGTTTTTAAGCAGTTGTAATCTTCATTCTCTTTCCCTAGAGGACCTTTCTAAATGAAGACATAACCCTGGAGGAATTACAAAATACTATAAATTCCTTAAAAGTAGGCAAGATACCATTCCCAGATGGGTTATCCTCTGAATTATATAAAACATTTGCAGATGTTCTTTCTCCCTATTTATTAAAAATGCTTTCACATACATTTGAGGTTGGATTTATGCCACAAACTCTCAACAAAGCAGTTATAACAATCATTCCCAAAAAGGACAAGGACCTAGAAGAGGTTGGAGGGTATAGGTCCATCTCTCTTCTCAATATAGATCAAAAGTTATTGACTAAGACCCTCACAAATAGACTAGGCAGGCTAATTGGTGGGCTAATTCATCCTGACCAGAACGAGTTTATTCCTGGTAGAAGTTGTGTACACAATAGGTGGCAAGGTGCCTGCTTAATATAATGCACCACCATAGAGCAGGTCAAGATTAACTTATCTCTAATAATAATCTCTCTAGATGGCTAAAAATGGTTAAAACTTGGAAATGGATAAAACTCCTTGCAGAGGCTATTCGTTCTGACCTTGATATTCAAGGTTTCAGTATAATCAAGTACAATTAACAAAATATCTCTTTATGCAGATGATATAACCACCCTCTATGTTACCAAACCTCATGTTAGCTTGCTAATTATTCTGGACAGAATTGAAATATTTTCAAAATACAAATAGAAAGTTAATATACGATTCTCTCCCAGTTTCACTGATTGGTAGAATTAGTGCAATTAAAATTATATTTTTGCCTCAATTTCTGTATCTTGTCAGGTCAACCCAGTCTAGTGACTCCAGTTCCCAACAGCCTCCAAACATAGCCGTCCTGGACTCCATTTCCCACAACACACATACCACCTTCATTCACAGGAACTTTGCAAAGTATACATCCAATTCCTCTATGTCTTTGATGTTACCAAGCTTTTTTATTCTCTGCTTGATCTTTGCTGGTTTTGGCCTTAACTTTGTTCTTTGTTCTGTGCCTCTTTGCCTACTCTCTGACATCCTGTCTGTTGATTGACTTCTGCCTGTCCCTGGTTTTTGATTATTGCTCTTTGTTTTGGATTGATTGCATGAGCTTTATTAAATGCTGCCTTACCTGCAATTGCATCTGTCTCAGCTATCCTTACATGACATATCTATTTCAGAATATTCCACTCTTTCTGCCCAAATCTTCTTTTAAATGTCTGGACTCTATTTTTCTTCCTTTTTTGTGGGATTATAAAAATAATGGAAGGCACATCTTTAAGTTCAAACGAGAGGGTGGGCTGGCCCTTCCAGATTTCCACCTCTATTATTGGGCTGCTAATATGTGAATTGTCTCAATGTGGTTGGATAACTCTGCTGACCCCCCAAAATTGGCTACAGCTAGTACATGAACAATGTCACTTGATCTTGGGGCTGTGATTCTGTCTCCTCCAACACTGGACAAGTTTATCTTGGGTGGCAGAGTCACAGAATATGGTTCGTATCTGGAAGCAAATTAAGAGTCATTTTAAGATTCAAACTTTGTCTTTTCTTACCCCTATTGCTCAGAATCCATTGTTTCCACTGTTTCAACTTGATGGGGTGGGGGTTTACAGTGGAAGGACCTAGGTATAAGCACTCTTGGGAATCTCTAAATTGATGGGGCATTTGCCTCTTTTACTCAACTGCAAGAAAAATTTAGACTCCCCAGGAGTAATTTTTTAAATTTCAAATCAATATAAGCTTCTTGCATATAGTTTAATTACAAAAAACTACTACTGTTATTCTGGAAAAAAGTGAGATTCCCACTGTTAAACTTTGGCTTAAGGAACTGACGTCCACCCTATACCTTGAATTTGAAGGGCAAATATGTACAATTTGACAAGGTTTGGCATCCACTTGTCTGTTACCTTAAAAGTATACCCATTATTGGACATATGTGGCATTGCAGTTTAGTTGTCTTTGTTTTGCATTTCTTTTCTTTTTAGTTGGATTTCATCTTCAGCAGGCAGTGGGGGTGGGTGGGATAATATGTAAATTTAAGATTATTGTACAAGATTAGTGTGTTGAGTGTTTCTCCCTCGCTATACAGTGCTCTCTACCATGGAGACCACAGAGTTTGTGAAAATAGCTGGAATCCACTAATACACATACAGGAGAAAGACTTGCTTTTCCCTTCCATTTTCTTGTAACTTCAGCTAAGTCCCACAGCCTCCTGCGATCCTCAGCTTCCACATTACCAAAAGAATAGTGGGCCTGTAACTCATTCTGCTAGGGGTTTATTTTTTCTTTCCCAACATAGCCACCAAGTTAGCTGGTTTGCACTTTATGGAGCTTGGGCTACAAGTGGCTAACAAACCATGTGACAGAATTCATGGTCATGAAGTCTAAGCTCCCTGGAAGCTGAGGACAAACACCAATTACATAGCAGCTGCCTTGGCACTGACCTTAGAGAAGCAGTCTCTGGTTCAGATTGTGTCACACAGACAGACAAAATTCGAGTCTAATCAATTGATAATTGGCAAGAACTAAATCAAGAACTAAACAGTTCTATTAGCAAGAATATACAAGACCTTTGACAAGCATGTACACAAACCTGGAGCAAAAATTTCAGACTCAGCTTGTGGCATAACTCACTATTCAGTCAACCGAATTATTTTTGTGTCTGCCAGCCTGGTCATCCATCATGTTTTAGACATGACTTTTTTGAAGGCATTTTATGTGGCATTATGCATTAACTAATTTGTGAATCAAGAAAACCTTTTTATTTATGCAGAGTTGAACAAAAGTTACTTTCCTTAAATTGGTAATTAAGTGAATGACAAGCCTCATGAGGTCAGACCAGGTAACAAAATGTATTCCAAAATTGGTGTTGACAAGGTTTAGCTATTGACTGGGAGCAGGATAAAGAATCCTTTGGAAAGTAGTGTATGGAATTTGAATTTACAAATCAAATTTTTAAAATCTTCTTCTTTTAAAGGTTTGGAGTGACACAGTGTTGGTGGAGGACATAAGAGATGCAGTGTTGGCAGTGTCACCTGGCTTACCAAAGCAGACACTTCTGTTTGTCTTGAACTAGTTGGCAAGCACTGAAGTTCAATTGAATTTGACCTACATCAAAGAGAAGGATCTTCCAATCCACATCATACAGTATAAGGCAGGCCAAAGTGTTTTATTAAAACATACAGAAGAAATAGATAAAATGTTATATGTATGCATCTACAAGATTATAAATAACATATATACATAGAGAAGTAGATATGTGGATAGATAGATAGCAACTTTAATTTTCTGTTATCAGGGGTGGACTTATAGTGGTGGGGGCCCCTGGGCTTGAATCATTGTTGGGGGCCTTCAAGTGTCCAACCTAAGGGTTATAGTGTAATATAGAGAAGCTGCATAATATTGTCCCTTTGTAAAATTGACATGCTGGGGCAACATTGTCAGCCTTGCAGAAAATATCATGTTGACATAAGATAAGGAAATAATTTATCAGTTTATCAGTTAGTAATATTGGCACTTAGGTAAAATAAAAAAATCCATTACAGGTTGTTTACAAATAGGTTAAATGTGCCATATATATACAGTCAGGTCCATAAATATTGGGACATCGACACAATTCTAACATTTTTGGCAGCCATACATGCCCACTACCACCATGCTTCACTGATGAGGTGGTATGCTTAGCATCATGAGCAGTTCCTTTC
>JAKKZJ010000028.1:9550357-9573715 GCA_033441845.1 Pangasius mekongensis
GTCCATTGTGCTGGTCTCTCACCTTGTGGACCTGTAGGATGTCTCAGCAATGGAGTTGAGGCTTAGCGATGGAGTTGCTTAGCAATGGAGTTGAGGTGAGCATGATGCTTCGCCACTTCTGGTGTAGGTATCTCTGACCTATCATCAGTGATTTAGTTGCACTGTATGAGAGTCAGGAGATTTATGCTGAGACTTACATCCAAAGGCTGGGAGATGAAGCTTGAGGCTCTCCTTCCAAGCATCTCTGTGTGTAGACAGCATCTGTGCCTTTAATGCCAAAGAGGTCAAAGAAGTGGCTGGCTGCTCTGGTCAACGAGAAGAGTATAGAGTCTCACTGACCTGTCCAGTTGTTCTTTAAGATGCACTGTGTTGAGGCAGATTTTAAAGCAGGAGCATGGGCTGTTGTTTTCTACACAGACCTCTGTATATTTACAGTAGGAGATGGCTCACCCTTTTTCTCCCTGCCATTCTCTGACTCAGGGGTCCGGCTATTCCATGGAGCTAGCCCAGGGTAAAGAGCTGCTATGTTCCCATCACTGTAGAACTGTTTACATTGACGTGTGATTTTACAGTCATTGGTGAGATGTTTACTTGAAGAACAACATCTAAAACATATGCCAGTTTCTTTTAGAAATGCCTTGCGTTCTTCTATGTTTTTTGGTTCTGAAGTCTCCACAGTGAATAAGGGAGTGGGGCTTTTTGTGGATAGGACATTGGCTACTGACATCTGGCCTAGTACTGGGAGTCTCTGTGGTGTCAGAGTCAGACATAGAAGAGATCTCTGCCTAGTGCGAGGAGATGAAATTCCTGGAGCTACTCATCTTCTTCACTGCATTGCCTGGCTTCATTGTGGTAGCAGCTGAAATAGAAAAAGATCTAACTTGGATTGTTGCAGATTTAAGCCTCTCTGTGGACGAAGTCAGAAAAGTAGGTGAATGGTGGAAAATGCACCTTGTACTGTAGCTTATAATTAATCCCTGGAGAGATAAATTTTTCTTGGAAGCTGAATGGCAACTTCTCTACTATGAGGTCCAGGCATCTAGCAGTGTCAAGGTGAGTCAGCCCAGGTAGGTTTCCCTTACATTGTGCTGATACTAGCTCCTTTAGTAGGTCATTAAGCTCTCTGAGCTTCTGTGGATCCTTATTGTTGTTCCCCCGAAACCTCTCCACTCTGTCTAAGAGAGCCTTTTCGATCCTCTCTGGAGACCCTTGAAAATGAGACCATGTCATTCTCAGGCCTAGAGCTGGGTCATTGATGTGGATGCCTCAAATCCTCTTGACAGGTGCTGAAGACTGAAGACCTAACCACTTAGTTAGCAGATTGAGCTCACTGCAGGTAAGTCCTGTCTTTGCAATGGCGCTTAGGAAGCTTGAGTTCTATGCCCAGGAGCATTCAGGTCAATTATCGGGATCCTAGACTGTCTACTAAATCCCTTTAAGCAGGACCCTGCAGGTATTATCAAGATGCAGTGACCAGTATGCAACACTAGAGGTAGGTATTCAGCTCAAAGAAATGACAAGGTAAGTGGAAATTTCACCATCTCAATAACCAGACAAATATTCTGCTTTAATTCAAATAGACAATTCAAAGAAAATTAAGATGGCTCTAACACTCGGCCCCTAATTGTGGACTACACAATTACATACTCAGAATAAATAAATAAATAAATAAATAATAATAATAATATTCACAAATTCCCAATAAACATAATTATAGACATATTCAATAATAGCAGAATATGTATTTTTCAATCATTATATACATTATCATTCTCATTTATAGAATAGCAGTTTGTAAGCTTATAAATTCATTAGATTCAACATAGCTTATAAGAGTTCATCAAAAGTTCATAATACTTCATTTATTTTAGGGGTCAGATGTCCTTAATACATGACCCACTGCTTAGTTTTTACTGCTGGCCCATTAAGTGGAAAGTGGAGCTTCCATCAGCAAGCATCATAGGATAGGCCTCAACAGTGTACTTCATTTTGTTTTGATAACCAAGGACGAGTGCAGAGTGCTCTTATCTGTAAAGGTCTCAACAATTCGACCTAACAACCAGGAATTTCATGGTGCTTTCTCATCAGCAATTATTACCAGGTCATTAGGTTGAAAGTTTCTTTAAGCTGAAGTCAATCTTGCTCTCTCTTGCATGCTAGGAAGATATTATCTAATCCACCATTTCCAAAATAAATCAGAAGTATACTGCACCTGTTTCCATCTTCTGTGCAGATATAAGTCATTCTCTTCTCAAAGACACCAGGTGGTATAATAGGTCATACTTTCATATGCAGTAGGTGGTTAGGTGCAAGAGGTTCCAAGTCATTTGGATTGTTCAAAACAGTTGTTATTGGTCGATCATAAATGATTGCTTCTACTTCACAAAACACGGTGGAAAGTTCATCATCATCCAAAGTTTGCTCTTGGACGTGAGGAGTGATTCTTTTAATTCTTCTCAAGCTGAATGGCACGAGATTTTTAACAAGTAAAAATCACTCCATATCTCTTCACCAGAGAACGGCCTCTCTTGACCTCTATGGGTCAGAAATAACCAACATCCACATGAGTAAATGGTGGTAAATCTGGTGGGATATGTTCGACTGGCAGATAAGCCATTTTCTGTTCTCCTGTCCTACCTTGATGATGTCTGCAGAAGACACAATTACCAATCATTTTATGGGCTAAAGCATTGGCACAAGGTATCCAGACACACTGGTGGAGTTTGGATAACAGTTTCTTCCAGAATCACCTGTATATTGATGAATGTGTCTCATGATGAGTTTTGCGACATGAGAATCTTTGGGTAACACAGTTGGATGTTGTTGTGTAACTGACATAGCCAATTTACTAAGACAACCTCCTACCTTCTGTATTCCATCATCATCAAGAAATGGATCCAAGCTAGAAATGCTACTTGAGGTCTTAACTGACTTTTTTCTTTGTAAGGAAAATGTCAGTTTTGAAATATTGCTGTTGTCTGCTTTGACTAAATGTTCTACCAAAAGATGGTTAGTTTCCACATGACATATAGCCACATTTTTATCCCCATCTTTTCCTTTCAGTTTTGTTTTTAGGATGTCCTTCAATTTCAATAGCCATGCCACTGCTCTTTTCAAGTCATTCCACCATGAGAAGTGTTCAATTAACTTGCTTATGGGATTTTTCATAATTGTTACAACATTTGCTTGTGTAATTCTTTTGACTTCTGGGTTGTCTGGATCTATGGAGAAAAATTCTTTGGTAACTTGGGACCACTGGCTTTGACTTTGCAGAGAAAATCTAGATCATTAAACCACAATTTTGATCTCAAGAATGCATCTACATGCAGGCCTCCTGATGCTTTATCAGACAAGTTATTCTCTATACTTACATATTTCCATTGATAGTTACTTGTTAAATCTCTGGTGACAGAAAAACGGTTGGCCACAAAGGTACGAAATCTTGTCTGATCATTATTTATATACTTCAACACGGACTGGCTGTCAGACCAAACACTGATGGTTCCAGTCACAATTGCAGTTCTCAACATCTTATCCATTTTTGAAGCCAGTGTTGCAGCTTGCAGTTCTAACCTATGAATGGTGATTTGTTTTAATGGAGCTACTCTTGCTTTTCCCATGACAGAGGAGACATGAATTTCATTTCTGCCATTCACATACCTCAAATAGCTAATAATGCCATATCTTACTTCACTGGTATCACAAAAGTGATGAAGCTGGGAGGCCTTGATTTGATCGAAATTATCAGCTTTAGTACACCTTCCAATCTGTAAATTGGAAAGTTTGTCAAGATCCACAAGCCACTGTTGCCATGACTGAAGAATGGTCTCTGTAAGGATTTGATCCCAACCATACCGACTTTTGCAGAGTGTTTCAAGTATGTGTTTGCCTTTTAAGGTCAAATGAGCAAGAAATCCTAATGGATCATCAACAGAACTTAGCATGAAGAGAATTCCTCTTCTTGTCATTGGCTTATTGTTCACAGCAATTTTGAAATGGAATGTGTCATTCTCTATATTCCACCAGATACCCAGTACACTTTCAATTTGTGGATCTTTTAGATCCAGATCTGTTACAAGTTCCCCTCTGTCATTTACTGAAATTGACTTGATCACTCTTTTGCCATTACTTGTCCATTTGGTAAGCTTGAATCCTCCCTTTGAACATATCTCATTGAGTTCTTTGTAAAAGTTAATGGCTTGGCTTTCTGTGGATACAGATTTCAAACAATCACCTACATAGAAATTGTGCTGGGTGGTATCTACAGCCTCTTTACTATAATTGTGTTGATGGGCTGTTTTTTTCAGTGCAAAGTTTGCACAACTAGGTGATGAAAGAGCACCAAAGATATGCACCTTCAAGCAATAATCTTCAAGGTTTGAATCAAGATTTCCCTTTGGCCACCATAAAAATCTGAGAAAATTTGTATGCTCTTTATGAACTCTCACCTGATGGAACATTGCTTGTATGTCTGCCATAAGAGCAATCTTTTTTTTTTTTTTTTTTTTTTTTTAACGAAATCTAATAAGTACACCTAGGAGATCATTTGTTAGATCTGGTCCTTGGAGTAATTCCCCATTCAAAGATGTGTTTTGAATGGTGATGAACAATCATATACCACATGTAAAGTTTTTTCCTTGCTCTTATGGTAAACACCATGGTGTGCTTTTGTGACACTGCAGGACCATGAAAGGCTGAACTCATGGGCCACCAGCCGTGCAGGATTTAGTCGCTCCGCCCCACAGCTACACGCACTCTGGCTGTCCAAAACAAATGTGGTGCTGAAAGGGCACTGTCTTTTCAGCCCTGCGTCAGTCGTGCGAGGAGCGTTAGATGGTTTCCGTGTGCAGGCTGTTGGCCCGCTGTCACAGTACCCTCCCCTCAGCTCTGAGCCTACTGTAGGCAAGGGATGGGCCCTGAGTGAGTAGTGCCGAGAAAGCCCATGGAGGGGCACATGGTCTGTAATGAGGGTGAAGAGTTGGCCAGCAAGGTAATACTTAAACTCCTCCACCGCCCATTTGATGGCCAGGGCCTCCCTCTCCACTGCGGTGTACTTCTCAGCGGGGCTCGGTTTACGGCTCACATTGAGGACTGGGTGCTCCTCGTAATCGAAGACCTGAGACACGGCGGCTCCTAGTCCTGTCTCGGATGCATCCGTCTGCACCAGGAAGGGGAGGATGGGGTTTGGATGTCATGGTGGACCAGATACATGAGGCCATGCTCCAACAAATCTGGGGAAAAGCATGCAAAAGCAGACACAAGAGGGGCATCAAGGAGTCCACCAGTGAGTAGCCCATCTGCATTGCCATGCTGTGCCCCCGCGCAGTGCTGTACAGTGAAATTGTAGTCCTGCAGGGTCAGGAACCAGCGGGTTACCCAAGCACTGGTATCCTTGGCAATCCATTGGAGGGGCGCATGGTCTGTAATGAGGGTGAAGGGTTGGCCCTCTTCTACCTCCAACTCCACCAGGTGTTGGGACTTAGGGCTACCTGTCAATAGCTCTTAGTCATAAACTGGGCTGTCCCCAGTCGTTCCACTAATTCGTCGACCCTAGGGAGGGGGTAACCGTCAAACTCTGAGACCTGTTTCAGTTTCCAGAAGTCGTTACACAGCCAGATGCTCCCGTCTGGCTTGGGTACCATGACGATGGGGCTTGACCGGGACTGATGGACTTCTCGATGATTCCGCCTCGGAGCTTCCGGCTGACCTCCTCCTCGATCACGGTAGGGCCGCTGTTTGACCATGACTCCCAGTGGGGTTTTGATGTTGTGGTGGACCAGATGCACGAGGCCAGGGGTGGAGGAGATGTCGGCAAAACTGGTACACCAGTTCAGACAGCTCCTGCCTCTGGGCCAGCGTGAGCTCCTCTCCTCGTTGGACCAAGGCACGCTCCGACGGATCTGGGGAAAAGCATGAAAAAGCAGATACAACAGGGGCAGGCTCCATCCACTTCTTAAGCAGGTTAATATGATACACCTGTGTGTCTGCTTTCTTACCTGGCTGTTGCAGGTGGTAGTTCACTGGGCCCACACTGTGTATGGGCCCTACCACCGAGCTGGGAATCTACAGGTGGCATCTGGGAGGAGGAGGAGGAGGAGGAGGAGGAGGAGGACCTTGTCACCATACTTGGCTACATGTCATTCACTTCACCTTTGTCAGTTATGATGTCCTTCGGTATCCCAACCCAGCTGAAGAGGAGCAGGAGTTCCGGGAGGTGGTCTTTCACAGCGGTACTGCCTCGGAGTAACAAGTGGCATAGTCCACGATAACTAGAATGTACCCGTGGCCCCGGGTAGATTTGGGTAGTGGCTCTACAGGGTCACTCGAAGGGGACGCCGATAATGGGGAGAGGGATGAGTGGCACGGGAGCGGGCTTGTATGGGGTGGTCCACTGGCACTGGGGGCACTGCCTCCATCCCCGGCCACATGAATCGGTCCTTCAGTTTTTCTAAGATATTATGGGCCCCAGGTGCCCCCCCCCCCAATGGGTGTGTATGGGCCAGGTGCATGAGAGCCTTTGTCCAGGTGCAGGGCATGACAAGCAGCTTGCAGGGCTGGCCTCTTCTCTCAGTTCGGAAGTATAGGAGGCCCCTGTGCACCAGGATGTTTGGTGGTTTGGTGGACTCCCTCGATGACTCGCACCTGACCCCAACAATTCTTTAGCCTTTCATCCTCCTTCTACTCCCGGCCAAAATTACCCTCTCAGACGACCTGTGAAAACACAGAGGACACTGGGTTAGCAGGTCTGGAGGACTCACCTGCAGAGGTCGCCCCAGAATCTCCTTCGCTCTGGGCTAGACATGCCACCCAGGCCCTCAGCCACTTGGTCCTGGCTCTCTTCCTTTGGGAAGCCTTCATTCCTCCAGCAGTTGTGAACCCTGGCCAATCTCGTCCCAGGAGCAGGGGCATGGGGAGTTCAGGGACGAGGCCTACCAGCAGGTGCCATTCCTTTGCCTGGTGCCATAGGTTAACATGGGCCATGGGAACCTCCCGAACTTCCCCGTGTACACAGGAGATCGTGAGAAAGCCCTTCGTCTCGGGTGTCGTGATGAGGGAGGGCCATGCCAGGGTCACTGTGCTGGCGGAGTCCAGGAGCATGGGCATGGGCCCAGGCCTCCTTGGGCGACTGCTCACGTTAAGCGATTCAAACATCAGCAGATAGGCCACGACGTCATCCTCAGGCGAAAGCTTTTAAGGAAGCACTGGACCTCTCGGCAGGGGTTGGGGAGGGGACTGTTGTGGGGCTGTTTCGCTGTCTCAGCTCCAGGAGCTCTTGGGTGGTCACTTAGAGACCTCTGGCTAGCTCCTGGGTCATTGCCTGTTGCTGCAGGGTAGCTTGGAGAAATTGTTGGAGCATGGATTCCATTGTGACATTCATGCCGCATCCTCCACCTCTGTGACACTGCGGGAATATTGATGTGTTTCCATTTGACACGTTAATCTGCACTGAAACTATTGCTAGCAAGCAGTCTTTACTGACCCCAGTATCTTCACCAGATCCAAGTGAAACAAGAGCACTATTTTCAAGCTTATCTACTGAAGATATCTGCTCACGTTTGGATCCCTCTAGTAGATCTGCTGAATTGTGAGATCTATTTTTCTCTTTGTTGTCCATAGATATGTGCAGGAGAGTAGGATGTTTGCGTTGGCAGATTTCAAGTCATCCTTCTTTTGCAGCTTTTACTTAAATGTCCCCTTACAAGACATCTGAAACAAAATCCATTTCCTTTCAGAAATTCTACTTTCTTCTCATGCTGCTGTATCTTAAAACGTTAACAGTTGGTTAGTACATGATCACCTGTACAATATGGTCATGAAGTATACAGAATATTTGATGTTCCTATCTGTCTAGTATCCTCCTTGATGCCTGGCAAAGGGATTTGAATAGCTACTGGTGATACCATTGTTGCAAAGCTTTTCCCGCTGCTGTTTCTCCCTCGACTCCCTGAACAAGGAATCTAGCAATGTCACCGAACACTTTACAGTTGGCAGAAGGAGTATGAGGAGCTTGTTTGTGGAGAGTGGAGTGGGGTGGCTGACGTGCCCTCATGAGGTAGGAGCTGTGAGAGTTAGCATCAGCATGAGGCTTCACTGGCTGGCTGCTTGAGATATGTGGTCCAGTCCTGTTGCAACCACCATTGGAGAGGTTTGAAGCGGCACTGATGAAGGCAGTCGGATTGCATTGCTGAGGCTGACGATGTTCTGAGTCAATGGGTGTAGGCTCAAAGGCTACTTTAGAATGACACTCAATGTACTCGATGGTTCTTTCTTGTGGAGATTGGGGTGGAAGAGCTGTGATGTTTGAGGCTCTGGAGCCTCTCTCCAATTCTTCTGCTGTAGACACGAGAGTTTCAGCCTCTGCCACATGCTGCAATCTCTTCATCTACTTTAGCGTAGCGAGAGCAGCATCCAGCCGAGCTTTTTCTAATAATAGTTTGTTTTCTTTCTGAATGAAGGCTGTGCGGGCATGTACAGCCAACAGTTTAACCCATAATTTTTGTTGCAGCTAAGCTAGCAGAAGACTTGTTCGTGCTTGTACTGGAGATGTTAACTGCTGACATAGTAACAAACATCTCATCTGCTGGAGGAGCTGTCTGCTGTTCTTCTGCATGTAGTGTAGCATCCATCTTATAGCTTTATTTGAGATCAGGATGAAACAACTAATGAAGAGTACTTCTCTTGTTCATGATGGTATCTTCTGTGTAGAACCTGCTGTGATGCTGTTTTTTTCCCCCACTATTCTGGCACCTGAGCGAGTAGCAAGGAACACATCATCAGATAGCTAAACACTCTTGACTGACTTGACTGAAATAGCACTAGGTAGCTGAGTACTGAGCACTAGGAGCATAAAGTGAGTTATCAACATGCAACATGCGTTTAATGAAGATACAGCATGTCCATATTGTAAAGTTGTATTAATGTGACACTATAAATAATACAAAAGTGCCTAAATAATGTAAACAAATATTATAAAATACAATGAAATATGAGCAGTCTACTGTAATCTACTCACAAACAAAGCTGCTCCAAGGGTCACAAAGGCAAAAGAGGTCTTAAACCATGCTGTTTTCTAGCTTGTTTTACAGGAAAAAATGGGTGGTCAGATCAAGTGACTAACAATCAGTGTGACTTTAAACAACCAATGACAATAAACCTAAAATAACAGGAATAAGCAGCATTCACTTAAATTGCTTATAGAAGGTGCTGGAAACACTTAAACAGAATGAATGCATGTGACATTACATTCACAATGCTGTAATTCAATTTCCATGATGACTGGACCAAATTTATAGGAGAAGAAGTGAAAAAGCATTTTTTGTTAAATTTCAAAATGGCCAACTTCCCATTTGGCAAATGGCAAATTCTTGGCATCAGCAACAATCAGCAGGAGTCCTGGCCCCACCCGAAAAAGCACTCAGCTAGAGGTTACACTGTGGTCTTGCTAATACTATTCAAAAAACAGTTCTTTCTCACTAGGACCTGCTACCAGAAGAAGCTGCACTTAGTGGTGTTGCTCAAACTGGTGTAAATTTCTTGTGTGATGTGTAGCAGTGTAATAGGCTGGTTCAATAAAGAGTTTACCTTCTCTGAAATGGATGCCACACTGTGCCTTTTCCCCCTACCACAAGAACACTGTAATCAGAGAAGAAAATTACATGATATTTATGTTAACAGTGGGAGGTGCTGTCAGAGTGGAGCGCAAACTCATCCAAAAGTTGAAGAACAGAACTGCAGTTCTTTGAGGAATGCACAGCCTAAACAAAATCAGGCTGTGTACTGTATATATTATTATCTTTCATCAGAGGTATTACACTATAAATAGCACATGGTTTCCTTTCTGAGTCAAATAAAGAATCTGATGAAGTAGTGGGCGCTTCTGTCTATTTCTTCTGTTAAAATCCTTACATGAAAAATTAATCAGCCTATTCCTATGTTCAACTCTATTTCCTGTTTATCTAGGCTAATGTTAAAATGTTGTTGCAACCCTTTTTGTTTATGTTGCATCTGTATTTACTGGGAAAGCTGCTCAAAATGTATGATTTAATTTCACATAGGCTGGCTGTATAGCTATAGCATTTTGAATAATTTTGGATAATTATTATTTAGTGATTGTATGTTTTATTATTAGGGCGCAAACCACCAAAGGTGTGTAGGCACCCTTTAGTGATTGTATGTCTTCGTTTTCACTTGTGAAGTGGAGAAATTTGGCACACCGATTGGGGAGGGTCTAAGGAACATTCTGACCAAATGTGGGCCTAGTGCTGCCAACGCTCTAGTGCCACCATTGGGTCAAATTTGGGCCTAATCTGGGAGTACATTTATGGTGAAAACTTTTGAACCATGTGTCCAAAATTTGAAATCCAGGCATCACTGGATTCCCTGGGCTGAGACAAAGTCAATGCACCCTATGATGGAATGACTTTGTGCACTGACATAAAACTTGGTAGGCATCTTCAGGATCACGACCTGAGGCTATTCAACAAATAACTGTTCAAAAGTTATAGGAACATGCCAAAAACGCTTACGTCTGTCATTTTTGCTACTACTTCTCCAAATTTTGTCCAATCTTCACCACATTTGGCTCACCTAATCTTGAGACCTGTCTGAACAAAAGTTATCAATGGAATTTTGATATTCAAACCCTTTCTCCTGTAACATGCTGGCAAATGGAAAACACAGGATGTGAGGGTGTGTCTCAGCAATGCATCTACCTATCATCACGAAACTTGATAAGTATGTTCAAGACCATGCCCTGAATGCACCCAAGAAGTTTTGTTGTGGTCAAGAACTGTAACAATTTTCATTTTTTTCCTTGTATCATTTGAAATGTTTGTGCTAAATTCACAGTTCCTTTTTTTGTATTATTCCCTGGAGTATGCATAAGTGAACACACACAAACATCTGAAATTCAAGTGTACTTCCAGTCAACCATCTTGGATTTTGTTAAAAACTGTTTTTTTGTTATTTCTCCTACAAATTTTCTCCAATCATCACCAAATTTGGCAAACAGAATTTTTAATATTCCAAATGGTTTGTCCGTAATGGGCCAATGAATCTGATGGCGAAGCTGCCAAACAGGAATTGAGGCTGTATCTCAGCAACAACTTTGCAGACCGACTGAAAACTCTTCAGGGCTATGACCTAATGCTATGCAACAAATTTCATGCCAGCACCACCCACTGGTCTAAAGTAACAATAACATGCTAAAAAATGCTTACATCTAACTGCCATTTTTGCTACTTCTCCAAATTTTGTCCAATCTTCAACAAATTTGGCTCACATCATCTTGACACCGGTCTAAACAATGCTGCAGCAATGCCACCCTGCTGCCCATTTGTTCATCTAGACCTTTCCTCCTACAGTCAGGACCACTGTCCTTGGTCAAAACATACACATCATGAGTGAAACTACAAATCACTCTTGGATCTCTTTGCCTAAAGTTAAGGCTCTGCATTCCTGTGATTGCTTAGGCAACAGTTGTAGCGCATCTGTGAATGTGTGGCTCATTGAGTATGGGTGCTTGGCCCCCGAAAATGCTGCTTGCAGCTCTCATTATTATTATTATTATTATTATTAGGGGACCAGGCACCAAAGGTGTGTAGGCACCCTAAAGTGATTGTATTGTCTTCTTCTTCTTCTTCTTCTTCTTCTTATTATTATTATTATTATTATTAGGGGGCCAAGCACCAAAGTTTGTTTTTTTTGCTATTTCTCCTACAAATTTTGTCCAATCATCACCAAATTTGTCATGCTGCATTATGAGACCAACCAGAAAACAAACTTTTCCTCCATTTTTTTTATATAAAGGATGGATCTACCATAATGGGCAAACAAATCTGATGGTGAAGCCATCAAACAGGAAGTGAAGGCATATCTAAGGACCAAACTTGGTAGACCACTAAAGACCTCATCCTAAGGGTCTCCAAGAAGGTTTGTGTAATTCAACTGTAGGTGGTGCTGTAATTTGCAAATTTGTAAACCTGCTCACAATTTTTGAACTGCTTAACATACAATCAAGAATCTTATTTCTCTTGATTCCAATGAACATGTAGAGTGTTGCAGATGTAACCAATTTGTGATTTCTCAAACAGGAAGACAGCCCTTTTGAATTTTAAGAGAAACAGTCTTTTCACTTCTTCTTCTACAAAATTTTGTCCAATCATCACCAAATTTGGCATGCTGGGAGACTAGTTGGGAGACTAGCTGGAGAAAAACCTCTTTTTCTGATTTTTGATATATGGGACATTACGTTCATAACACGCAGCTGAATTTGATGGTGAAGCCACCAAACAGGAAGATCTCAGCAATTGTGTGACATATTTTGACCAAGCTTTGTAGATAACTGAAGTACCTAATCCATGAAGATTTGTCTAAATTAACCTCTAGTTGGTGCTATAATTTGCAAATTTGTAAAATTGTTTGTAACTTTGGAACCACTCAACTTTAAATTAAGATTCTTATTCCTTTTGATTCCCTTGAAAGTGCCAATGTTGATATAATAAATTTGTGATTTCTCAAACAGGAAGTCAGCCAATGTGAATTTTAACAATAGATGGATTTTTTGCTTCTTCTCCTACAGATTTTGTCCCATTACATTACATTTACATGTCCCATTACATTACATTTGGAACACAGCATTGGGAGATCAACTCAAAGTTGAAAGTTGTTTCGTAGAATTTTTTTATTTGATGGATGATTCGTCCATAATGCACAAATGTATTTGATGGTGTCACCAAACAGGAAGTGAGGGCATATCTCAGCAATGACATGATGCTTTCTGACCATTTACTTCACAAATTGGCAAAACTACTCATAACATCTGAGCCACTTAACATCAAATCAAGATTCTGATTCCACTGAAACTGCGGAGTGTTGCTAAAATTTGGATTGAAGCATTGTGGGATAAGTCCCCAAAAAAGTTTTCAGATTTTTGATATTTGTGATGTTTCATCCATAATCTGCAGACGAATCTGACAACAACGCTTTTAAATATTGACATTAAACTTGTCACATATATTTACCAACATGAGCTGAAATTAAGAAAGATTTGACATCATTTGCAACTTGGTTGGGCTACCAAAAACAGGAAGTGAGGTGATATCTCAGCAACAGTTTGACCTGTAGCCTTCAAATTTAGCATATCTCCATCACAGCAAGCAATGATGGTCTCAGTGGCTTCTGGGCTTCCTCCATCGCAACGGGGTGGGGACAGTAAGTGCTTGGCCCCCTTAATTGCTGCTTGCAGTTATATTTGTAATTGGTATTTAATTGAAATTTAATTCTATTTGGCTTACTAAAATATCAAAAGCACTTGTAAAACACAACTGTATATATTTATTGGCCTAAATTCTACAACCAGTTGTGTTTCCTTTTGTGATTTTCTGTTAGGTGGGATGGGTTCAGTTGCTGGATTTAGTTGCTTCATAATGTTAGGCACTACTCTGTGCATTCTGTGACAGCTACACCATTGTGTTTATGTTAAGCCTATAGATTGGCAAAGTCACTGAAATGTGTGGTCTTTACCTTGCTGCTTGTGCTTGGTGCCATTTAATAGCTGCTTACAGCTATATTTACAGGTCCAAGCACCATTTTGTTAGGATTTTTAGGGGGCCAAGGACGTAGTGCTTGGAATCCTATTTTTTTCATTAGGATTTTTCTTCTTGTTCTATTCTCCAACAATACTGATTGTGCAGGCCAAACCGTAGGTCCTACAGACATGAAACTAGGTTAGTACGTGGTACTCCCTCAGGCTACTCAGGCAAGAGAGATGAGCCTGATCAGCCTAATGGTGTTGCTATAGTGAAGCATTTTACATTTTAGCTCATATCTCAAATACCATAAGTCCTATAGTGGATATTCTTTTTGCTACTTATTCCCTGGGTTCTCCCCAAGAGAATAGCCACAAAATAGATTTTTTGCTAATTTGCAAAAATTTGAGAATTTTTTTCAAACTACTCAGCAGCATGTGACCCTCAAAAATTATGAAAAAAAATGTCGACATTTATAAACAATGGCTGCCACATGTCAATCAATTCTAATGAGGCAGAGCATAATTTACTCAAACAGCTCTAACTCATGACATTTTGCATGACTTTGCATGTTGAACCATACATACAGGACACAATTTTGAGGTAATATGCAAAGTTTGTGGGTGATCGTGCATAAGGGGTGGGGCTAAGTTCAGATAACTGTTTCTCAAGAACCGTATGTCTTGATCAAGCTGAAACTTGGTATAATGCATCTGTATGTTAATCAGCAAGTGGATCTTTGATGATGAGCTAGTTACTTACACAAATATGGCCACCATCAGCCACTCAGCTTTCAACAATCATTTGACAGAGTAAACTGTGAGCACATTGTCACAAAATTTGAAAGTATGGTCCCTCTAAAGACCCTCTAATAATTGATAAAGTTTTGCTCAACTTGGCCTCAGGGGGGCACTATTCATAGTTTTGCACTTAAAAACATGCACACCATTTATCTCCATAAGAGCATAAGTGTTGGAAGAGCCGGTCTTGTGGGGTTAGCCCTTAGCCTAGCTCGTATACCTCTGTGCTTACTGTGTTTCCATCCTCTCTCACACCGCTTGCGATGCCGCCTTGTGCAGGTAGCTTGTGCAGTGGTCGAGGTCGCAGTTTCGAGGTCAGGCTTCAGCAGTAGACAAAGGCCTCGAAGTTTCTCAGTAGCTGCCGGCGAGAGTTGGTGTTTGTATGCACTGCCGATTTCCAAAAGGCTTTGGCGATCATAGATGTGTTTTGAAGTTTTTTCCTTATGAATTAGCGGTAAAGTAATGTCAACCATGAGATCCACTCTGTGCAATTGGGGTGAGCAGAAAATCATCTCAGAAGGCACAACACATCAAAAATTGAGGCGGATGGGCCACAACAGCAGAAGACCACGACGGGTTCCATTTCTCTCAGCCAAGAACAGAAAGTTAAAGCTACAGTGGGCACAGGATCACCACAACTGGACAGCTGAAGACTGGAAAAAACGTAGCCTCGTCTGATGAATCTCGATTCCTGATGAGGAACACAGATAGTAGGGTCAGAATTTGGTGCCAAGAGCATGAATCCATGTACCAAATCTGTATTGTGTAAACAGTCCAGGCTGGTGGAAGTGGTGTAATGGTGTGGGGAATGTATTCTTGGCACACTCTGGGCCCATTAATACCAATCAATCATTACATGAATACCTCAGCCTATTTGAGTATTGTTGCTGACCATGTGCATCCCTTCAAGGCCACAATTTACACATCTTCTAATGGCTATTTCCAGCATGATAATTCACCATGTCACAAAGCAAAAGTTGTTTCAAACTGGTTTCGTGAACATGATAGTCAGTTCAGTATTCCTCAGTGGCCTTCCCAGTCACCGGATCTGAATCCAATACAACACCTTTAGGATGTTGTACAACAGAAGATTCTCAGCATGAAAGTATACCTGAAAAATCTGCAGGAACTGTGTGATACAATCATCAACAGAGACCAGAATCTCAATGGAACATCTTGTGGAATCCATGCCATGAAGAATTGAAACTGTTTTGAGAGCAAAGGGAGGCCCTACCCAGTATTTATATAGTGTTCCTAAAAAGTGCTCTGTGAGTGTATATACACCCACTAGGGATGAAGTGCTTATTATAGAGAATGTTTGAGGAGGAGTATCATAGATCATTTATATTATGCATATAATATTTATAAGGACTAAGGTTGTAGTTACATAGGATTGATTGCATGTATCTTATTATTGTATCCACCTTATTTTTAGCTTTCCAATGGACTCAGTCTGTTCGATGGTTTTGTTTAAGACACCCAGTTAACCTATTCTCATTATTTCAGCTGACTAGTTTTTATGTGTCATCACATCATCTATCAACATTGCCAATTATTGTGTCATATTTAACGTTTATAGTTATGGATTCTCAAAAACCTGGTATTGTGTGTGCAGTTAGGGGTTGCTTTATTAAACTAGCAAAAAACAAAATGTTTTCTTAGAGCAGGAGTGTTTTAACCATAAACTGCACACCTGAGCTGAATGTGGCTGTGAGACACCATAAGATCTCCAGTCCTAAAATTGAAGAAGCTCTTCGGTTAAAAGCTTTGAATTTGAAGAAACCGCAGAAGCAAACACAAAACACAACAAGTCTTGTACACGTATAAAAGTAGAGGTCTTCTGTGTATATTTCTGCTTGAGTTAAAGTACGAAACTACTTGGAAATGTACTTAGGTATCAAAAGTTAAGGCACTGTTGCAGCTAATGAACAATTTCTACTAAGATAACCTGAGTGACTGCAGACATGAGTTATCTGTTCATGTCTTCCCCCACACATGTCTGTGCAACAGAAAAAATATATAGTAATAATAATAATAACAATAACAACAATAATAATAATAGCAGCTAGATAGGTAAAGTTCATCACGATAAACTTTGATGTTGGCTAAACAAAGCCAGTCTGAAAGTTTGAAAACGTTTCATAAGCTTGAAGATAATTTGAAGTTGAAAGACAGAAAGAAAGGGTGACAGACAGACAGAAAGACAGACCAACAGTTACTGGTAGAAAGATAGATGACAAATAGAGTGATTTAAGTAGAAAGTCAGATCAAGTGAGAGTGACACAAGTAGATAGATGGAGAGAGGGTGTTATTAGAAAGAGAAGGAGTGAGAGTAATACAGGTAGATTGACAGAAATAAATATGAAGAGAGAGAATGTGTGTGTGCTACTGGTAGACTGATAGAGAGATGGATGGACAGAGTGTGTGGTATTGATAGAGAGAGATGAAGTGAGAGTCTCTGTTACAGGTACATTGACAGAGTGAGAGGGAGAGAAGAGGGGCTACAGGCCTTGCGCACACAGGTGTGTGCGAGTTTTGACAGATGGTGTTTGAAATCTTGAACATTCCGAGCGAGGCTCTGAACATTTCGTCAGTGTGAGTCTATGGGAGTTTTTGGGAGTTTTGATTGTCCACTACAGGAAAACCATAAGTCCGATCAGTGCAAGAAAATACAGCTTGATAAGTCAGAACAGTCTCAAAGGTTCTAAGTTTGGTGAATTTAGCTTGAAAGGTTTAGGAGTTATAACTGCCCAGAATTTTCAATAAAAGTCAATGGGAATTTTTGCCAATTTTGAGCTTCCGTAACGGGAAAACCATAATTCCGATCAGTTAGAAAAGTTACAGCACACTAAGTCAGAACAGGCTGAAGGTCTCTTTGGTGCATGTGGCATTAAAGCTGTATCAGAAGTAGCATTTAGAAACTTTGAGTCAGAATAATAATAATAATAAGCCTAAACAGCAGAACAGAATGTTGGCTTTGTCAAGCCTACATAATACCGACAACAAATAGCAGCAATAACTAGCAGTACCTTTGTTACATTACTACATTTGAAAGAATTGAACTGAAAGTCTCACACAAAAAGAGTACATACTTGCTATTAGTTTTGTGGTGCAAAATAAGGTGGATTCGTATATCAGTGTGTCACATTGTTTGCAATGTAACCCTAAAGGAATTGTTAGGAATCTGCTTCTTCTAATTCTTCTTCTACTTCTGGCTAGGGTGCCTATGGTAGCCAATAGAACCGTCTGGTAAAATGTGAAATTTGACACACTGACAGGGGAGGGACTAAGGAACATTCTGGTTTTTCAAATTTGGGCCAAGTGCTGCCAAAGCTCTAGTGCCACCATCAGGTCAAATTTGGGCCTAATTTGGAAGTCATTACTTCTGAACCGTGTGTCCAAAATTTAAAAGTCAGGCATCCCTGGATTCCCTGGGTCGAGGCGGGTTCAGTGCCATTCAAACTTTGTCCTGTGATGTCAATTTCCACCTAATTAGATTTTCCTCCAGCTTGGATTTTGTCCAATCATCACCAAATTTCATGTACATCATCTTCAGAGTAAGCCTCACAAAACTCCAAATGGTTTGCCCGTAATGGGCTAATGAATCTGACAGTGACACTGCCGAACAGGATGTGAGGCTGTATCTGAGCAATGACTTTGCGCACTGACCTAAAACTTGGTAGTTATCTTCAGGACTATGACCTGAGGCTATGCAACAAATTTCGTGACAGCACCACCTACTGGTCAAAAGTTATAATAACATGCTTAAAATGCTTACATCTAACTGCCATTTTTGCTACTCCTCCCCCAAATTTTGTCCAGTCTTCAAATTTGGCTCACATCATTTTACATCATATTGGCTAAACTTGCACAAAGTGGGGGAAAAGGGCCCTGATGAGGAAAAAAACATAAATACCTTGGAAATTTTAAACTGCAAGAAGAAAAAGAATTTTTAGGTCAGAGCAGTAGCAATCATAATCAAATTAGCAACAGATAACTCCACAGGTTACAGCAGTAGTGGCAGCTGCAGCAGCAATGCCACCCTGCTGCCCATTTGTTCATCTAGACCTTTCCTCCTACAGTCAGAGAATTCCACCACTGTCTGTGGTCAAAAATATGCACATCATGAGTGAAATTACAAATTACTCTTGAATCCCTTTGCCTAAAGATAAGGCTCTGCATTCCTGTGATTGCTTAGGCAACAGTTGTAGCACATCTGTGAATGTGTGGCTCACTGAGTCTGGGTGCTTGGCCCGCGAAAATGCTGCTTGCAGTTTTAATTATTGTTAGTATTATTCTGTTTCTATGCTAAAACAGAATGGAGAGTAAAGACCATAAGTAATAGAAACATGAAATTTGGAGAGACGGTGCAATATGCCCCCTGCTACTCAGGCCTGATGGTGGTGAACAGCACAAGGTTTTACATTGTGGTCCATATCTCATGAACTGTACTGCAAAGAAAATTCTTTTTGCCACAGATTCCTTGTTTTCTCCCAAACAAAAAGCCTCAAGAACCATTTAGCTCCACCCACTCTGATTTGTAACAATTTGCATAATATATATAAAACTATATAATATAAAACTTACTTTTGCAAACTAGTCCTAGGATTTTTGGTCTATTTTTACAAATTTTGTGTCACACTACTCAGCAGAGTGTGAACCTCAATAATTATCAGAAACATGTTGACATTTATAAACAATATGGCCATCACATGTCAATCAGTTCTGTTGAGGTGGAGCCTAATGTATTTAAACAGCTGTAACTCATGCTTTCTTGAATGGATTTGCACATAACTTGAACGGCTTATACAGGACAAGATTCTTAAGTCATAAGCCAAGTTTGGGGCATGGCCTTACAAAAGGGGGGATGCACTATGGTGAGATAACTGTTAGGACTTGTACCAGTCGAGCTTAAATTTGGTATGCTGCATCTATGTGCTAATCTGTAAGTTGATTTTTAATGATGACCTAATTAATTAAAACAAACATGGCTGCCATCAGCCAATCAGATTTAAGCAGAAATTTGTTAGGGTTAACATTGAGCTATCATCAAGAAACTTGAATGGTAGGTTCAGGTTGTGACCCACTACTATCTGATGGAATCTCACTCAAATTGGCCACTGTAGGGCATTATTTGTGTTTGTGCACATAAAACCAGGCATATCTCTTGGAAATTAAGGAGTATGGTTAAATTTTTCTAGCTTGTTTTGCTCAATTGACTTTTGAAACATTTAGATCCACCCACTGAAATGTGTGACAACTGGCATAACATGTAACAGCTACTTTTAGGATTTTTGGCCTATCTTTAAATAATTGCTGTCAAACTACTCAGAAGAATGTGAACCTCAATAATTAGCAATATGTCCATCAATATGACCACCACATGCCAATCAATTCTTATGAGGTAGAGCCTAATTTACTCAAACTATTTAATAGTATTAAATAGTGCATTTTGTTTTTCCTCATAATGCTTTGGCTGAACAGTTAAAAATTTGCTGTTTGGACCATTTAGCTATATCCACTCAAATTTATGAAAATTTGCATAATATGCTAAATACACTAACTGAGCACTTTATCAGGAACACCATACTAATACTGGCTAGGGCCTCCTGTCATGTTCATGAAACCAGTTTGAAATGACTTTTGCTTTGTGGCATGGTGCATTATCATGGTGGAATTTGTCATTAGCCATAGATGGGTAAATTGTGGCCATGGAGGGATGCACATGGTCAGCAACAATACTCAAATAGGATGTGGCATTCAAGTGATTATTGATTGGTATTTATGGGCCCAAAGGAAGTTTGGGTCCATGGATTCATGCTGTTGGAGCCAAATTCCAACTCTATCATCTATGTGCCTCAGCAGAAATCGAGGTTTGACATGTATCAGCTCCAATCATTCTCCGGTGACCTCTCTCATTAACAAGCTGTTTCTGTCTGCAGAACAGCTGCTGACTAGATGTTTTTTGCTTACTGCACCATTCTGAGTAAACTCTAGATACTGTTGTGTGTGAAAATACCAGGACATCAGCAGTTATAGAAATATACATTTCTAGATCACATTTTTTCCGATTTCTGATGGATGATGCGAATACTGCCTGAAGCTGCTGACCCGTATCTGCATGATTTTATGCATTGCACTGGTGCCACTCGATTGGCTGATTAGATAATTGCATGAATGAGTAGGTGTACAGGTGTTCATAATATTGTGCTCCTTGAATGTCTATTTTGTTTGATAATTATGTTAATCTATGGAATCTTTATTGTTCTCTGTAACTTGGCAAGAAAGAACTTACCACTGGGGGCGATGTTTGCTGAAGGTGCTTGGACGTCGATAATTGCAGCTATATTTATTATTATTATTATTATTATTATTATTATTATTATTATTATTATTATGCTTGCACATGGGGGGCTCTAGTAGCCCATAGAATGCTTCATACACCTTTTAATAAAATTAGGCACAGGGATAGAGTCTCAGCCCCCTTCACAGCAATTTTGCCGTACACGACTCAGGCCCTCCCGAACCAAAAATAATGTGTCTCCATTATAGCAATGGCATCTGAAGCGCCTAAAAACATGATCCTTTGTTTCACTGAGCCACACAGTGACAGAAAATTAAAACGTGGCTCTCGACCTGCTTCTGTTGCTGAACTGATTTATATTTTAAAAAGAGAACGGGAATTGGACCTTGACTTCACCTTGCAATATGAAGAGCCAGATTTTGATGGAAAAGAATGGAAGACCTCTTCAATTGTCGAGGGACCAAAAACATGGCATTTTAGAAAAACTTGCATTTACCATATACAGTTTTAAGGCTTATGCAAGTGATAGAGATCGCAAAATGAGAAGGGCTGGATGTCAGGAAGTCGCTGTCAGTCCCTGAAAGTGAACCTTCACACTCCAAGATCAATAGACCAAGGAGTGCTGAAGTAAACTTTTTGCCGAACTCCCCCCAAGGAGAGGATCCTTCAAGTCTGGAACATCTTAGGCAGTCCATTGTTGAAGAGGTGAAGACTGAAGAACCTACCCCTTATCAGCAAGATGATGCAGACCACATTGGCCTTGCTGCATCAGACTGTTGTAGTGTCCTGCCCATCTATAAAACAGTTAATAGACATCTGGCCTGCTCTTCAAATGCAGTCTGAGGTAATTAGGTCAATTCTTTAACGTAACCTACATTACATTACATGTTTTTCTTTATTGTAGGTGTATGCAGAGTTCCAACGGATAACAAACCAAGACCTGCCCAACACATTCTTTGATGAACTTGATCGCCACACTCCTCGTTTGATGACCTTACTTAGACAGAAGGCTTCCAAAACTGGAAAGATTGCAGATGCTTTGGCTGACATTTTTAAAGTCCACGATGAACAGGTAATAATTATTTTTAATAGGTTAGATTTTTCATAATTGCATTTTACTTTCTCTGATTGCACCAGAAAAGTAAGCAGATCAGTTTTGAATTTACAATAAGATATTGTGGTGGCCATTTGGTTGGAACTGTTTAGCACAGTATTTACATACTCATATTCTCAAATGCACGCACCTTTTTAGGAATTACATGATGTCCACAAGGCGTACCACTGTTCTCTATGCCCTTCCTCTGTATCTGCGTGAGGAAGTCTCTGGGTTTTTCAGATCATACATGGTAAGTGCCAGGAATCAAACGTAAAGCCCTTTCTATATCAACAAATTAATATGGTCATTTCTTATTTGCTACTGCTTATTTTAATTTGTTTATATACTGAAATCATATTATTGATGAACAGTTTTTTCTTTGCCACTAGCAGTCCCATTATTTTATTTAATCTACAGTTACTGTAGGTAATTTGGTCTTCTCAGCATTAGTAAAAGCAGAAACAACAGAGGAGACAAACAGGGGTCTCCCTGGCTTCTGTACAAAGCTTCTTTTTCTCTTTTTTATGTAAACTGATGTTTCTATGGTTGTAAATAGTTTTATTGTGTATTTAATTTTTTCAGAATGATATTGATTAGCCTGAACTTGAGGATGCAGCTGTGGCCCTCCTTACAACAGTAAACAGTGATAATGCCATAAGTCCAGTTCATTACCACCCAGAAAAAATATCTGTCGTCCTTGAAGGTGAAGTGTTGGTCAACCTCCCGAGGCTTGCTGATGCTTTCTTGGTAATGTTCGGCCAGATGTATGCTGACGAACACTTTTGAATTATTTCAGAAAATTTTACAGAGCCTCTTCTACAAAGTGAATTTCCTTTTTGGTGTTGACTGCAGTTAATGTTAATTGTTAAAGCTGATAAAATTGTTAAAACATTAATGTTAAATGTTTTGAGCACAAGTACCACAAGTATCCTACACTTGAACCACACTTCATAGTAACACTTAAGGTAGCAAGGTTTAAATCAGAAGAAACTTACACCTTTTTATGTTAATTGGAAAGATTGCTGTTGAGTTAAGCTGCTCTCCTACATGTTTAACAAGGTGGCCCAAAGTGTGTCTTTGCAATTGTTTTTTATTATTATTTTTATATTTATTTTGTTTTAAAATGGAAGCTAATAGTTTAAGTTATGATGATAATTAAAAGATTAAATGAGGAATTAATAAACATTTGAGTTAATTGAATATAAAATGCCTGGTTATAAATGTCATACTTATAATTTTTGAGTCCTTGGTAATTTATTGCAATGAATAAGGGGAAATAATATTATGAGCTGCACATACTATTAATTTTCATGTTTCCTTACTCAATTAACTTAATTTAATAGTAATCAAACACTACATTTAACAGTGACTAACAATATTTGTGTTGCTGAAATGAGTAATTTAAAGGTAATCATAAAGTACGTGTACTACTAACTCAAATAGTTAAATTCGGATAGTCAAAAACTTTGAGTTTATTAACTCAAAAAATTTGCGGCAACTGATTGCCTTACATTTTTTGAGTATTACTTACTTATTCGGGTTTGCAGTGTAATGACAGTACCACGCATCGCCAAGACCACGGCAGGGGGCAGAGCTTTCTCTTACCAAGCCCCAAAGTTATGGAATAGC
>JAKKZJ010000028.1:9596009-9606326 GCA_033441845.1 Pangasius mekongensis
GAGTTTTGAGAACATGGGCTCCAGACTTCAGGCAGTCATTGACTGCAAAGGATTTTCATCCAAGTATTAAAATTATGTTTATATTTACAATTGTAACTTTGTCCAAATACCTTTGAGCCCCTGAAAATGGAGGTACTTTGCTGAAAATGGCTGTTTTAGGTGCAATTTAAGAATGAAATGTGCAAAAATTGCAAAGGGAGTAGAGTGGTGTTCAGTTTATCATGAGTGTGCGTGTGTGTCTGCCTGCATGTTGTGCGTGTATGTGTGTGTGCTTGCCTGCATGTTGTGTGTGTGTGTGTGTTGGTGTCAGTCCAGTCTCTGAGTATTGAGGAGCCTGATGGCTTGTGGAAAGAAACTGTTACACAGTCTGCCCGTGAGGGCCCAAATGCTTCAGTAACTTTTGCCAGACGGCAGGAGGGTGAAGAGTTTGTGTGAGGGGTGCGTAAGGTCATCCACAATGCTGTTGGCTTTGTGGATGCAGCGTGTGGTGTAAACGTCTGTAATGGAGGGAAGAGAAACTCCGATGATCTTCTCAGCTGTCCTCACAGACTGCTGCAGGGTCTTCTGATCCAAGATGCAATTTCCAAACCAGGCAGTGATGCAGCTTCTCAGGATGCTCTCAAAAATCCCTCTGTAGAAACTGGTGAGGATAAGCTCAAGTTCAAAGTTCAAAGCGTTTATTGTCATGTGCACAGTGAGGAAAAACAAGTTTCCCTGTACAATGAAATTCTTTCTTTGCTGTCCACATTGAATGCCAAGACAAGTGCAAACTGTAAAATAAAACTGAAGAAGTAGAAATATAGTTTATGTATATAGAAATATAGACTATGTACACCTGTATGTGTGAGTGTGCAATACTGACTTGTGCAAAACAATAGTATAGTAATGTGGAATATTGACTTGTGCAAAACAGTATTATAGTACATGTAGTAACAGTAATGTTTTCACATGTAGCAGTAACATGTAGTATATCTCTATGTGCGAGTGTGCAATATTGATTTATGTACAAACCAATACAGTAACCTGTAGCAAATTGAGTGCAACTACACAATAATAATAGCAGCAGTAACATTTACAAATGTGCAAATTGAGCTGTAGCAGTTCAGTCCACCTATTCTATGAGATATGTGAGACTAGTCTAAGGGGATAAGTGGATGATGGGCCTTCGTAGAAAGCAGAGATGCTGTGGGGCTTTCTTGACGATAGAGCTGGTGTTGAGGGACCAGGTGAGGTTCTTCACCAAGTGACGACCAAGGAATTTGGTGAGCTTGACTATCTCCACAGAGGAGCCGTCAATGTTCAGCAGAGAGTGGTTGCTCTGTGCTCTCCTGAAGGCAACAACAATCTCTTTTGTTTTGTCCATGTTCAGAGACAGGTTGTTGGCTCTGCACCAGTCTGTTAGCTGCTGCACCCCCTCTCTGTATGCTGACTTGCCATTCTTGTTGATGAGACCCACCACAGTCATGTCATTGGCAAACTTGAGGTGATCCGAGCTGTGCATCACTGCACAGTTGTGAGTCAGCAGAGTGAACAGCAGTGGACTGAGCACAGAGCCCTGGGGGGCCCCAGTGCTCAGTGTGGTGGTGCTTGAGCTGGACTGACTGAGGTCTCCCAGTCAGGAAGTCCAGGATCCAGTTGCAAAGGGAGGTGTTCAGGACCAACCAGCTCAGCTTTCCAGTCAAGTGCTGAGTTTGGACAATACGTGATCTGCAGGGGGTCCAGTGAGGGGGCAGCAGCGTCTTGATGTGCCTCATGATGAACCACTCAAAGCACTTCATGATGATTGGTGTGAAGTGATGAATGTCAGGCTTAAAAATACTTTTTCTAGAAACACTACGTGCAATTACTGCTTATTCCTTCTCAACAGTAATCCAAAGCCATGTCACAAAAAAGTTCTTTTTAAACTGCCTTGGTGCACTGAGTTGCTCTTATGCTTGCAGTGGCATCTTCTGAGCTTTCCATTGCAGATGAAAAAAGTCCAGACACTGTACTGGGTGAATGCATGCTGCAGAAGGAAAACTTTTCCATTCTGCTCTGTTCTAAATACAGTAGGTGCACCATTGGATAAGCTTGGATCAGAATCCATGCAGTTTGTCTCAAGAGGTGAAACTGTATACCAGGTAGCATTTGTCATACTGCCTTCTTACTGACTTCATCTTCTTTCATCTGCCCTCAGCCATCTGATTGGGATTGCTGCAGGAGTGAATGTTCAGAAGGTGAAGGTTCAGAATCAAAAGAAGAAGAGGCGTCTCTGGCCCCAACAAATAAAAATGTGATTACAACATTAAATAAATGTTATAGTGGGTAATTAATTAGGTAATCTGTATTTTAATGACATTTATTGGCTTTTGTGGTTGGAATTTTGTAATTAAATTTTGTAAATTTTGGAATTTTATTTAGATATTTTCAAATGTTTGAAGGATTTTTCAAATGGCAGTTTTTGACAGTGAACAATGTAACCTCACACATAATCTTGGGTGCTTGGCCCTAGGCACATAACCTGACAGAAACATCCCTACAAACAACTACATATGTGTACTAGAATCCTTTTCCATCATATTCAGTGCATTGCCCCAAGTTTATATTTAATTTATTGTCAAAATCGTCACGGTTTCATTGTCAAAAGCTTCAGTGGAAGCCATTACATTTCTAATCATTTGTAAGTAAATATAAAATCTACAAGGAGCAGATATGAGAACCAAGAAAAAAATATGGCATAGCGTTCCAGGAAACTGTCTTATGTCTTCGGAACACTTAAGCTCACACAGGCAAGCTGGTGCATTCCTTTTAGAATCACTCACACACAGGCGCTAACACATGCTACAGGCAAACTTAATGTGTATTTTCTTATTTAAATTCACATAGACACAGATACACATGTATACCTGTATGTGTGTGTGTGTGTGTGTGTGTCTAAGTTACTACAGAAAACAAAACTTGCAATGAAATCAGAGGTTGAATATCAAAAAATAAATAAATTAAATAAATAAATTCATCCCTCTGTGATATAACTCATAGACAAAGTATGGTCCTTACTATATTTTGTGTCTCATGTTTTTTTACTTACCACAGACTGGCCTGGATTTCAGGGTTGTTTCAATCTAATGGAATGTTCTTTAAACACAACCAAATCCCTTAAAACATCTTTAGTGTGAAACACCCTGCTTCACATTAGCAGTAATCCTCAGTGCTGCTTTCCAAAATATGCAACTTTTTCCCTTCTGCATTATGGTCATGGATAGATAAAGACAAAATGTCCACCAGAAGGTAAAATAATAATAAAACATATAATAAAAAATGTTCTGGCAACTCTCTTGTGCAATTTATCAGTGATAACATTAAATTAAATTAATTTATTAAATTAATGTAGAAATTAAGTTATATTAAAATTAATATAAGCTCTATTATATATACTATTTCTCTCATATGAATCTCCAAGGTAGGTGTTGGTGTTGGTGTTGCTGTTTCAGAGCAGTACATATGCCAAAGTGTCTCCTCAGTGCAAAAAACATAAAAGCCTGCTTGGAATTTGCAAAAAAAAAAATTTAATTTCATGTTTTCATTCTTTCATGTGTCTGGCACTGAGGAGAGGCTTCTGTGTGGCCACTCTGCCATAAAGCCCAGATCGGTGGAGTGTTGCATTGATGGCTGACCTTCTGCAACTTTCTCCCATCTCCACACATTATCTCTGGAGCTCAAACAGAGTAACTACTGGGTTCTTGGTCACCTCTCTAACCAAGGCCTTTCTCCCCCGATTGCTTAGTTTGACTGGGCAGCAAGCTCTAGGAAGAGTCCTGGTTGTTCCAAACTTCTTCAATTTAAGAATTATGGAGGCCATTGTGCTCCTGGGAACCTTCAGTGCAACAGAATTTTTTTGTAGTCTTCCCCAGATCTGTGCCTGGTAGTTTCTTTGACCTCATTCAATTTATTTTATTTATTTATTTACTTATTTATTTTTTATTATTCATGGCTTGGTTTTGCTATGATATGTATTTTTAGCTGTTAGACCTTATATAAACAGATGTGTGCCTTTCCAAATTATGTACAATCAACTGACTTTGCCAAAGGTGTACTCCAATCAATGTGTGGAAACATCTCAAAGATGATCCAGAGAAATTGGATGCACCTGAGCTAAATTTCATAGCTAAGTGCCATAGCAAAGTGTGTGAATACATATGTCAATGTGATATTTCAATTTTTTCTTTTTAATAAATTTGGAAAGTTATCACAAATCTGGTTCTTACTTTGTCATTATGGGGTATGGAGAGTAATTTAAAGCATTAAGCATAAGGCTGCACCATAACTGAATGTGAAAAAATGAAGGGGTCTGTATACATTCTGAATGCACTGTATACAAAAAATTCTTATTAACAGCTTCCTTTTTTCCCTTAAAAGCACAGGAAAGAACTGCAAAGAAGGAAATACCTCTTGAGAACAAAGACCTCATAAGTCTGACCTTATGAAAAATTGCCAAGATTTCTTAGCTACATTTTATTTGTCTTCTTAATAGTTTAATGTTCTGCACCAAATGCTTTGTTTATAAATAACAACACTAAAACACACAATTAAAATAGTCTGAGCATGAAGATGAGTTGTGAGAACTAAAAAGCCAAGAAGGTTTGGCTTAGTGTATTTTGCCCAAAAAAAAAAAAAAAAAAAAGCAGTTCTGTTAATTCTTAGCAAAGCTCAGTGCTGACAACCACAAAAGCTATGCATAAAGCTGGACTAAAGAAATAACTAAGGGCTCATGGTTTATTGCCTTAACTCCTATTTGGGAAATCTGTTACTTCTGTGATTTTCTAATAACATTTTTCAACTTTTTTTCCCTCTTCTTAAACCATATTAGAAAATATCAAAAAAAATTTAATGGAGCATATCTAAGCAAGACATGTTAGATAAAACACTAGGTCAGGGAGGAGTCCAAAATGAGATTTATAATACAAGTTGTTAATAAAGTGTGTATGATGAAATGGAGACTATCATTCAAGAAAAATGTACATTCAAGAAGAATGTAAATTTTCTAGCAGGAGGGAGATGTACAGATCTACAGACATGAATAAGAACAAGGAAAAACTGGTTCCAAATGTGTATTTTCACAGTCTGTGATAGAAATACTTGCATTTTTTGAACTGTTTCAAATGTCACCTTTGTGAAAACATTGAAATTCCTTTCAGTGCTTCAAGATGGCCCTTAAGTGGATCAAGTGGACCTTTGTTTAATGGGTAAATCAAATGGTGTTTCATCAGAAGAGAGAATTCTTGATATTTACAGTCACACAGATAAACAGGGTGCAAACCAAAACCAGACTATTTCTTTTCTATACTTTATTTTAAAAACCTGTGCTTCTTTAAATATATAATTTTGGAAGTAAATAATTATAATTTTGGTTATAAATTTATAGCCATATTTAATATTATTAAATTTAGCATTCCTATTTAAGTAATCTAATCTCTCCTCAGCAATAGCTTTTCAATGTTACATTGATATACCAACATGTAGTTGATGAAAATGCTAATTATGAGTTTGTCATATCCAAGAGGGTTGTTCATTTTATTCTGTTTACCATGAAATAGTGCAGATATATTCATGTATATTATATAATTATAAATTTGTTGCTCTAATAGATGAAATAAAATGGGTTAAAGGTTCTTATTTGTTGATCAGATAAAATATTATATAACGTAGGTCTCACACTCCTGCTAAAAAAAAACAACAACACAGAGACCAGTATTAGCTACTAATTATTGCTGGTTTAGCTGGTAAATAAGGAAAGTCATTCTGGGAGACTAGCAAAACCAGAATGAACGTACTGGAAGACCAGCAAGAACTTTCTGACCTAGGATAATTAATTGTCTGTAGTGAGTGAATGGGTGTGTGAGTGTATGTGTGCAATTGTGCCCTGCGATGCGTTGGCGCCCCGTCCAGGGTGTCCCCTGCCTTCTGCCCAGGTTCTGTCCAGGTTAACTGTGACCCTGTGTAGAATAAGTGGTAGAGAAAATGGATGGATGGATGGATGGTTTTAGTGGGGAAAAAGAAAAAAGCTTACAACAACCTGGTTGCACAAGTGTGCACACCCTTTTATAATGGGCCATTTGACTGGGCTCATAATTCACCAATCACTTTCAAACTCATGTTCAAAAGTAAATATCATACAACTGTCATCAATTAAGTGATTCTGATTAACCCCTGATCAGCTGTTTCTGTAGGATTTTCTTTACATTATTTTGGTTTCATTCAACTGCTGAAGCCCTGCAAAGCATGCAGGGGATCTCACTGCTGAAAGGTATCGATCAAGAAAGGGGTACAAAAGAATTTCCAAAACATTAGATGTACCATGGAACAGCATTGTCAACACGTTGAGAAAATGGGCCCCACAGTAACATGACCAAGAACAGGACATCCTTCCAAAATTGACAAGATGAAATCTTGTCACAGATGCTGCCATAAGAACTACAGCAACATTAAGTGAAGTGACGTGACGTGTGGCCAAGTATGGTGACCCATACTAGGAATTTGTGCTCTGCATTTAACCCATCCAAGTGCACACACACCCAGAGCAGTGGGCAGCCTTTTTTGCTGCGGCGCCCGGGAAGCAGTTGGGGGTTCGGTGCCTTGCTCAAGGGTCTCACCTCAGTCGTGGTATTGAGGGTGGAAGAGAGCGCTGGTCATTCACTCCCCCCCACCTACAATCCCTGCCGGCCTAAGACTCAAACCCGCGACCTTCAGGTTCACCTTTGGGTTACAAGTCCGACTCTCTAACCATTAGGCCACAAATGATTACAGGAGCTGCAGAAATACCTGGAAAGTACTGGTCACACCTTACATGTAACAACAATCTCTTATATTCTGCATATGTCTGGACTATGGGGTAGTGTATCTAGACAAGAAGCTCTTTCTCATGAAAAAAAATCCAAGCCCACATAAATCACCCCAAACTACGTGGAAAAATGTGTTATGGTCTGATGAGACCAAGGTAGAACTTTTTGGGCATAATTCTAAAAGATATGTGCGAAAACAAGACAGCTTATCAGCCAAAGAACACCATGCCCACGATGAAGCATGGTGCTGGCAGCATCATGCTATGGGCTGCTTCTAGTCAGCTGGGACTGGAGCTCTAGTCAATATAGAGGGTATCATGCATAACTCCATATACCAAACTATTTTGGCACAAAACCTGCAGGTCTCTGTTATACAGCTGAAGATGAAGAAAAGTATCACCTTCCAGCATGATATGAATATGATAATATTTCACAACAATTCATTTAGTGAATTTCAAAAGTGGTGAAGTTTGTGTAAATATGTTTTTTCCACTGTATGGGCAAATGAGCATGTGTAATTGGTTTATTGGTAAAATATAGCCTAAAATGCAGTCCAGTGAAAACCCATGAGTAGAAGAAAATGAGGAGTGGGATTGGCTGGTAGGTTTGGCATAAATAGGGGATCGGATACGAGATGGGGGTGGTGCAAAAGCAAAAAATTTCATAGCTTGGAGCTTGAGGAAAGAAGTTAATACAGTTATAGCACAGATTTTCTAACTGATAATCATCACAGGAACTGTTGCTCATCCCCAGAAAAGTGCTTGCGCATACACTTGGGAAGTGTTTCTAAACAATATACTTCATAACTTTGCCAGCCTTGCTAAGCAGCCTGTATGTATGCTAGCAATTACTAAAATAGTTTAGCCACCGTGAACTGCTGACACCAGTTCTGTTGACACCAGTTCTTTCAACACCAGTAATGTGTTGAAATTCGATAAAAAGTCCATGATTTTTTGGGGGTTTTTTTGCCTGTTTGCCTCACTCGCCACTTTTCTACTCCTAAACCAGATAGCACTGTGAGTGGCCAAATGGCTCAGAGTTCCTCTGGCTCTGAGGGATGATGCCCTACAAGGGCAACACGTGCTAGCTACCATGCCACTGATACATGTGAGGGGTCTTTGATGCTAAATTGCTGAAAGAAATGAAACTGCAAAAAAAGGTACTGTTTTGTTTTGTCTTGCACTGATGAGTGAAGCGGCCAGTTACGTTAGGGCCTCTACATTCCCAAGCATTGAATCAGGCCTGCAACATTGGTTTTGGTTTGAAATTTTCCCTTTCGTTATGTTTTGCCCCTTACAGGCAATTGCCTTTATCTGGAAGGAGGTCAAAGCAACCAGGAGTGTCTCCTTACCACTGTAGCAAGGCCAACTATACTTAGCCTGTGACTGTTTGATGCTGGTTGACATAGAGAGCTTGTATTTCCTTCAGAAATTGCTGCCACCTCCCTAAGGCCTGACTTGGTGCTCTGGCCCTCTTCACTCAAGAAGGTTTACATCATCAAACTCACTGTACCCTGGGAGGACGGGATGGATGAGGCTTTTGAGCCTAAACATCTGCATTATGCAGAGCTAGCAGTGGTGGCTCAGCAGTGTGGCTGGAGCACTGAAGTCTGCCCTGTGAGAGTGGGATGTAGAGGTTTCATGGTAACATGTACCATCAGACTCCTCAGAGACTTAGGGATTAGAGGCCAGTGTCTATGCTTTGTCAGAGGCAGCAGTGGATTAAAAATCAGGTCCCCAGCTAGGTGCCAAGGTAACCTAGGGAACAGTAGGACACAGAGGGGGGTGATTCTGGGACTCCAGAGTTAGCCGTTGAGCCCTCTGGAGGCATTGTGGGCTTATCAATGAAACATCAAGGAATCAACATCAAGCGGAGAGGACTGGTGCTCCCATGGGTGAGCCTTAGCATTAGCTTTGGCTAATTATGCCGCCGAGTCGTCACCCATTCACCCCACTGTGAGGGCTCCAATGCCGGAGTTGGGGGATCTCTATCTCTAAGGTATCCAGACTTTTCTCTACAGAAACTACGTTGCTCTCACTCTCACTAACCCTCTCAAGATTATGGATGGATCCAGTGTGGATGGCCACCGCTTGCTGTCTTTAGACAAAAAAATAAAAGCATTCATTAAAAAAAATAAAAATATGGCAGAAAGGAAAGTAAAAAATACAACAGATGAAAATGATAGCACAAAATTATTGATGAAAAAGAAAGAAACAGTATAGTTTAAATGCCGACACAGGCAAGAAACTCCCGACAAAGGATTCGAAAACTGGGAACTACTGTCATGTTCCAGCATGACAATGCCTCTGTGCAAAGCAAGGTCCATAAAGACAATGTATGTGTTGATGTGGAAGACGTAGAGTGGCCTGCACAGAGCCCTGACCTCAACACCAGTGAACATCTTTGTGATGAATTGGAACACTGAATGTGTGCCAGGCCTTCTCATTCAACATCAGTGCATGACCCTATTAATGCTCTTGTGGCTGAATGAGCAAATTCCCACAGCTACATTCCAAAATATAGTGGAAAGAATTGTGGAGGCTATTATAGCAGCAAAGGGGGGGCGGGGTGCACCATATTAATGCCTATGATTTGGAAAGGGATGTTCAACAAACACATCCGGTTGTGATGGTCAGGTGTCCACATACTTTTGGCCATATACTGTACTTAAAACTCATTTGTTTAATCTTTAATAATGAAGGCTTTTGGGAAACACTCGCAAAACAGACACATGCATAATATTCATCATTCTTTAAGTTGTTTTTCACTAAGATTTGCTGTTATTAGGAAACACCCCAGGTCACTGACTTAGTGACATTTGTCAGATAATGTCACAGCATAAGAATATTATCAAACAGCTACCAAATGCAAATTCAACAGTTCAATTCGAGAACCTTTTATCTCCTTAATCTGTCATGAAATAACAAGGAAACAGGCCACACCTGGCCATGAAACTGCTTATTAGTTTATGTTTGAAAATGGAGGGACTCCATAAAAAATGGCTGTAATTCCTAAACAGTTGATGCAATATTTTTGTTAAACCCCTTGAATTAAAGATGAGAGTCTACACTTCAATCGCATGTTGATTGCTTCATTTCAAATCCATTGTGGTGTACAGAGGCGAAATTATGAAAATTGTGTCACTGTCCAAATACTTATGGACATGACTGTATGTCTAAAAAAATAAAACATCCAAACTAATGCAAGGGGATAGTATTCTGTACATTTTTCAGAATACTGGTTTCACACAATTGCTTGCAAATATATGCCATACCTACATTTAAAGCCCTGATTCTGAGCAGATAAATTCAAAATAAAAGCAAAATATATATTGAAGTGAGAAAACGTTCATCTCATAGAATAATCGTTCACTGAAGACCATGCTCATTTTCATCTCATCGAGCCTAAATTAGCATAAGATAATATTTTCAGATCTTTTCTGGTTGATCTTTGTGGTAACATGTATACACATTTCAATCTAAATTTCAATCAAATATGT
>JAKKZJ010000028.1:9606426-9618118 GCA_033441845.1 Pangasius mekongensis
ATATTTTCAGATCTTTTCTGGTTGATCTTTGTGGTAACATGTATACACATTTCAATCTAAATTTCAATCAAATATGTTATAATTGAAGGGACAGTATGTGCCACAATGTGCTTCATAACAGTCCAACTAATCGATAATGAAATGGGCTACTTGAACAAACACTTCTGCATTCATTAAGCATGGTGCCTGCATTTCCGGTATATTCACTACACTCAAAATTGGTGTATTTTACAGTCAGTGTCTGCAAGAGCTCCCAATGATGAATGTCAAATGACTTTCAACAGATATGTAACACATATAGAGCACTTGACCCTTTTAGCAAGCTAGAGAATGGCTTCAAACTACACAACACATACACATCTATGAAGGTAAGAAAATACCCGTTAACAGAGGCAAACACTTTAATTAATTTTAGCCCACACAGTTCACTGAAAAGTAACTTGTGCTGTTGCTAACGGGGTGTCTTCATTTGAAACCAATGACTCTGTACTGTATATGAGTGGACATACTCTTAGCAGTGTAGTTCAATGGAATGCTTCCAGTATGTTGCTCATTTTGATGTCTAAGCTAGCTTGTTGTAGTGATTATAACTAGCAACTTGAGTAAACATAGTGATGGCATAAACCAAGGCAGCTAACACTAGCCAAATTTAATAATACTTTATTGACTGTATGACCTTAACTAACAAAGTATCTTAGTAAGTTTAGCCAGCCACTTTTTTTTTAATAAACACTGACAGGACAAGCAGAGGATATAAGAACATGTCTTCTGATTAGTAAAGCTAGATGAAAATCATCGAGAGCAGTGAATTTGTTTCTTAAAAAACAGTTTGTGTTGAATACTGCTTACCAGTATATTTTCAGTTGATACATTACATTACGATACTCATAATACATTATTTTGATGATGGATTACTATTTGCTAGCTAGCTATATGACTACAGGTTAGCATTTTACATATTTTTAATAACACTGAACTTGCCACTTTGACTTAGCCGATGCTAAGTTGCACTTAGGGTATTTATCTTGGACTCACATGCAAAATGGCGACTCCCATTCCGACCCAAAAAGGCTTCAAAACTGCAAAATGGGAGTGAATGGCGCCATGTTATCCAAACATACAGTATATATAGTCATTAGTTGAACCTGGATATCGCTCATGATATCGGCTTCTAGGCATACATTACATTATTACGCGTGATATTCTTTGACAATTTATCATGTCAATCTTTTTTTTTTTTTTACTGATATCCCATATACTATAAGTGTAAATATCGTTATAGCATGTTATCCATATGAGCATATAAAAGTATGTTTAGTAATTTAATAACTATAATAATAATAATAATAATAATAATAATAATAATAATAATTTGGTATAGTGTTTCTTGTTAGGTGTTTATTATTATCCAGTGCCTTTCTTTCCCATACACTGGGCTGCAGTGTTTGAATTCTGTATCCACTCCATTTGAAGAGCAAGAGCACTGCAATTTTTTTTAGTCTTCTCTGACTCTCTGAGAAGTCAGAGATCTGATCTGGTGTGAAGTGTCTAATACAGACCATTGTATTGGTGGAAATGGTAAAATGGTCATGGTGTATGCTTGCTAAACATCGTCTCCTTAGATCACTCTGAGATTACTCTGAGCTACCACTCTGTGGAACCTTAAAGCTTTTAAATTCTGATGGTGCTGTGCAGAGAGAGACACAGCAGTGCTCATTATATTTTTTCACTTGTCTTTGGTCATATCCAGTCTTAAATACCTTATGGCAGACACTCATTGACACATATTATTTCAAAACAGAAATGCGTCATAGCCCTGAGTGCAAGTAGCTCATTTGCTACCAAAAATTATTATTTTTAGTTTTATCAATTATGTCAGTTAGTTGCTGCAGCCATAATATAATGATAATTTTTAATATGCTTGCCTGCATATTATGTGAATTTCATTTAATTTTAAGACCTACAAACTGTAATCTGTGCTATATCAACACTGGGATCAGCATTGGACTCAGCTTCCCACAGAACATCACGGTCAACACGGACTCCAATTCCCATCGCTCACTCATATTGTCCCGTTCACAGTCACCGGATTATTGATCATGAACACCTGGTTTTAAACACACACATACATACTCACACACTCACTACATGTGAGATGGGAAAAATTCCCAGTGACAGCAACTGGGTAGAGGCAAGAACACAATGAAAAATTTCCCTTCCAACATGGCAATCTGTGCTCTCTGGGACGGTGAGAGATGGTCTCCACAAGGAACTGGGGTGGAATGAACCAAGTTTGTTAAGGGCACCTACAGTCCCAGCTCCTCTATTTTTCATTTGGGTGTGTTATTTAAATTGTATAACCATTGCATTGTTTGTTAGATATCTGAATTTTAAGCTGGATAACTGTGCGTGTGTGTTTGAGTAGTAGAGTGTGTAAGAGTGTGCAAACCTGTTTATTTATTGCAGCCGTAAGATTGTAGTCTGCTGGGTTATACTAACAGCGGGTTGATAAAATACAAATTTGTGTGTTAAACGATTAGAGAAAATTTTAATTTTCATTCTTTGTCTTATTGCAATTTTATTTTTGTCAAATTGTAGGTGGTGCTTTGTGGCTGGTTGTAGAAAGATTATTACAATAAGTAATGTCAGTAACATAACAGAATTGAAAGAGTCTACTCGAGGACTGTGACGGCAGGTCTGCAGCCCATGCGCTACAAATACTTCATGCTTTTCGCACGACTGCAGCTTGGGTGCTGAATGGACAGTGCCACTTCAGCACGCCCACTGTTGTGGATAGCATGGGAGCACATGGTTGTAAGGCAGGGCGGCAGAAACACACATGGCTGGCAGCCAATGATTGCAGCAACAGCTCCTCATCCAAACAAGAGTTTAGGATAGTATAAAATGGCAGACACAGTAAGGTGAGCCAGTGTTGTCTTGTCGACACCGCTGATCCTTTCCTTTCTATCTCACAGAGACAGAAGACATCGAAGAAGACCAAGCTCCCTGTCAACGACACGTCAAGAGTCCACACCCCGGCAATCCAAGAAGCTCCCTGGGCCCCACCTCGACACCACTCACCCCTGCTTTCCATGCCCTAAGATGTGATGACCGCAACGCCACTCCTCTTCACCCTCACTCTGCACCTCTCTCACCTAACCTACACCAAAAGCATAAATAAAAGAGCACTTTTCCCTACATCTGCCTCCTGTGTGTCTGTGTTCAGACCCTAACAACAATGGGGAAAGGAGAAGTATGAATAGCCGGTCCTGCCTACATCTCACCAGTAGATGAGCCCATGCTCACCTCCACACTTCTACCCCATACCTCACCCTCGCCCGGCCCACGATCCTGCCAAGAAATGCTGCCAAGACCCTCTCGTTCTCCTGTATGCACGGAGATGTCAGGGAGGTCCCTGCCACCGAAGTCCAGGTCAAGAGTCATTTCAGCAAGTGGCCACTGCTAGTGGGCCTGATTCCAGAGCTACCAGTGCCCCTACTACTTGGAAGTGACTAGCCAGGGTTCCCCACAGCTCCCAATGCTAAGGTCAGCAGAGCGCGGCAACGGTGACAAAGACGTCGACCCAGCCAGTCAAAAGGAGGACTGCCTGAAACACTGTTGGGGCCAGGTGCAAAAAGTGGTAAACCGTAAGAGTAAACCGAGGCCCAGATCAAATGCTACCTGCCTCCTATTTTCTGGTCCGAGGGGGGGCTCTTCTACTATCACAACGAGGGACGGGGCCAAGTCTATGACCTACTAGTCCTCCCCCAAATGAAGACTAATCTATTAATGCACCTGGCCCACTCACACCAATTAGCCAGTCATCTGGAGGCCCACAACACCCTGGAAAAGGTTAAAGACCGATTCCTCTGGCCAGGCATGGATGCTGAGGTCCACAACTTTCTGCCAGGTGTGCCCCCAATACCAAGGTGCTACACCCAAGAAGCTTGCACTTGCTCCCCTCATGCCACTCCCCGTCATCAGCATCCCTTTTGAAAGGATAGGCATTGCCCTCATAGGGAAGGTCATTTTGCTTCTTTCTAAAAAGGACTGACATTTAATTAGTTATAGTGATGTCTAATGGCATCAGGTGGGGAGTGTTTTGTATCCTATTTCACAGGTCTTGCTTTAAGTTAAAGTTGGTTTCGGTTTATTGCCATCGAGAGGACACTTAGAGAAACTGCAAGTAGTTGTATGACAGGAAGCAGGTAGCTCAGTGCATGGCCAGTACATCTGTCACTCAGACATTGTGCTTCTCCTCGACAATCCTCAACAATCCTTGCGTTTGGAAGTTTTAAAAGAATAATAGCTGTAAGTTTATGTTCTTTACATATTCTATGTATTTATTAGAATATATAATATTTCTGATATATTAATAAAGTAGTTATATTTAAGATACATTGTTGTCACTTAAGCGTATGTAGCATGTTACCATAGCCATTCAAAGCCTTAAATACTCTTAAAGATGTACAATGTTACTATGTTAATATGAGAATGTGCATAAATCCAGGATTATTATAGTGATCTATAGAGTTGGTATTTTTTCAGAAGCTATATGTAGTTAAGGGACTAACTGGAGATTGTTTATATCTCTTTTATTTTAGTTTCACTATGATTCATTGTAGAGTTGTATCTTTATGATACAATAAATTCTGGAATTTGAGCACACGTTTCCTGACTCTATGGTGAATGGAGTTGCTGTCAATCTTCATAAAAATATTATGCATGGAGGGAGGACAGTACATTGTTTGGTGTGGGAGACTGTGACGGCGGGCCTGCAGCCCCCAAGCTACAAACACTTCAAGCTCCTTCCACCCCCACTGTGGATAGTGCCGGAGCATATGGCCAATGTTTGCAGCAGCACATCCTCCTGGAGAGTTCAGGAGAGTAAAGAAAGGTGCAGCATACACAGTAAGGTGAGCCAGTGTTGTCTTGATGACACTGCTGATCCTTTCTGTCTCTATCTCACAGAGCTAGAAGAGAGCGAAAAAGACTATGCTCCATGGCAATGACGCACAGAGAGTCCACACCAAGGCACTCCAAGAAGCTCCCTGGGCCACGCCTCAATGCCGCTCAACCCTGCTCACCACGCCCTAAGATGGGACGAGTGTGATGCCACTTCTCTTCACCCTCACTCTGTACTTCCCTTACCCACCCTACACCAAGACTATAAATAAAAGAGCACCTTTTCCCTTACGGTTGCTTCCTGTGTGTCTGTGTTCAGCCTGCTGCATCCTGTAACCACAAAGAGAAAGAACTGATTTTTGGTTAGAAAAATGTGTTTTAAGGATGGAGTGGAGGAATATAAGAGGACATATCAGAGAACATAAAAGTGTAAAAAATAGTAAAGTGTGGAGACTTGCTCAGTGGTATAATCTGAGAAGATTGACAGCAACAACAGGATTTTGTGTGAGATATTGAGAGAAGTGTGGACTGTAGGGAACCTAACTAACATCTTAGCACTTTACCACAGAGTGAGGTTGTATCTAAGGTCAGATTACCCATTTCTGCGCGGATATCAGCATCAAATATAGACTGTAGTGACACAGTGGACAAATACAGTGACCCAACACATCACAGAAATTCTAACATATGACATATGACACCCCTATTCCCTTCCAACTAATAGGTGAGATCTGGATCACCAAAAGATTTGTTAGTTGGAACCTTCCGGACAGGCTGTAGGAGAAAAATAGGAGAAACAGAAAAAGACATTTTTCTGTAAACTATTTTGGCAAGACTAGAGATAGACAGGTAGACAGGGCATGGTTAGGCTTAGGGAACAATGAAGACCCTGTTGGAAGAAGTTTGTGATGGCCATCCCTCAGAAGAATAATATGTCACTAAGCAGAGTAAAAAATGGATAGCCAAGACATTTCCAAGAATGAATGTTTCCAAGTACCCCAAAAATGGCACATTTTCAGAAACACCAGGAAACAACCAGGAAATGCTGAGAAGAAGCTGAGTTTTACATTTCTGAAGGATAAAGCTAAAGAAAGGAGAGAGACAGCAGAACAAAGACACCCTGTGGAAAAAGGAACTTTGGTGACATGAAAAGGAGAGGCAAAGGCAAAAGAGGTCGAGTTTTTAAAGCCAGACAAACCAGCTACACTGAAGAACACCTTACATATCCCAACCTCATTATAAGGGCATCTACACACTGATAATATAAGAAGAGGGAATATAAATGGAAGGAGATGATGTTTAAGGAAGGAGATGTTGTTTAAAGGCATGGCAAGAACTGCCTGAGGCTGTCCACCCAGAAGTGAAGAAGGAAATCCAGTTGCATGCAACCCTAGTCCAAGCCACTGCTCAGTGGGAGGGGCAGGCCAAGGTGCAGATCAAAATGAGAACAAGCCCCACCCTCAACCTCTCCTTGCCAAAAGGTCTCTACAGGATGTCAGCTACAGAGAAAATACTGTGGGAACATGTCCAAAAGCAACTGCACAATGGCGGCAGAGACATGGCCCGCAAGGAAGAGGTTGTACAGGTTATACAGACAGTGAAGCCACAAATGATAAACATAATGAAGACATTCACGTAAACCTGAAAGGGAAACCAAAGCTTGAAGACAAGAAAGAGAAAAAGAGAAAACAACTATTAAGGTGGCTGAGGAAAGAAGAAAAAAGAGTTGCTGAAAGATGCAAGAGCCCTGGCATATTCAGTCATAGAGAAACCCAGACCACACAATATTACATGAGATATTTGAAAGCACTTGTATGGCTATTGAACACAGTATAGATGCTACTGCAGTGAACCCTCCCCAAAACCAGAAAGAAATAAAAGAAGAAACCCAGTAGGACAAGAACTCATTCCATGGTCACAAAGTGTAAAGCTCAAGGAGGCTCAGATATAGAGGAATATGAAATGGACCGGATGGGTAATTGAAATAATGATTTATGTGATGATCTTTGTGCGGAGCTCCCAGCTTTAGAGTTACCCATATTGAATGCCAAAATAAACCCCAGGTACATACCATGGGGCTTTGCTGATTTGAAGGGAATGGCAAGCAACCTACCAAAACTGGAAGCGGGTGGACAGGGCTGGATAACCAAGTTTGAGGTACAAACAGCAGGGCAGTGCCTGGCCTGGGAGACATCAAAGCCATGCTCATAGCAGGAAAAGATATGAATAAAAGGTTTTCACAGAAGCCGGCCTGTCAGCAGTTATTAATGGCAATCACCAGGATAAGAAACCTTTTAATATGCAAAGGAATGTATTGTGGGTTGTAATAAGGGGGAGAAAAAAAACCCACTGAAAGGAGCCCATCAAGACTGGAACACTGCAAGCTGGCAGAACATGGAGACATCCTGGAATTCATGATAGATTTTCAAACCAAATGGAAACAAGAGACTGGTGAGCCATGGGACCATAGCAACACGAGAGCACTGCTCTTAATTCCCTGAAATGAACAATTTCAGTAGCCTGAAATTAAAGAACACATCGTCCATCATATCAACAGATACAGACAGAAGAAACAGGAACAGAAAGATAAGGACTCTGAACTGTCAATCTCACTGCTAAAGAAACAGCTGGCTGAAATGAACAAGAAGTAATAAATAAGAAATCAGCCAAAATGCAAGCCGTCATGAGAAAATTTCAGCATTAGAGGTGCACATCCAGAATCTAGAGAGGGTTAGTGAGAGTGAGAGCAGCATAGTTTCTGTAGGGGAAAGTCTGCATGCCTTAGGCAGAGTTAGAAATCTCCCAACTCCGGCATTAGAGCCCTCACAGCCGGGCAAATGGGTGGCAACTTGGTGGCATAATCGCAAACCAAGGCTAATGCTAAGGCCACCACTCCTCTCCACTTCACGTAACAGGTTTGCTCTCCTCAGTGAAGCACCCACTGAGAAACCTTAAGGCAAGTGAAATTATCCAGGGCTTTAGGGAAACCAGTGGCTTTAGTTAAGCGTATCCCGGGAGCCAGGGCGCCAGAAATACAGTCCAGTCCATAAATATTGGGACATCGACACAATTCTAACATTTTTGGCTCTATACACCACCACAATGGATTTCAAATGAAACGAACAAGATGTGCTTTAACTGCAGACTGTCAACTTTAATTTGAGGGTTACCAAGAGTAACATTGTAGAGGTGAGTAACATTGTAGAGGTGTGTAAATTAGCAAAGGCAATGTCCAATGCAGTAATATGCTCTGGCCCCATCCCAATGTGGCATGGTGATGTAGCTTACAGCAGGTTATGGTCTCTGAACTGCTGGAGTTTAATGTACTGTGTTTAATAGAAATGTGGATTAAACCAAATAACTATGTAGCTAATCCTCCTGGTTACAGTTACATACATCAGCCCCGTCTAAGTACTCAGGACTCAGTGGACAGTGGACAGGTTTAACAAACCGGACTTCTTGTGAAAACTGTGATGAATTTACTTGCTTGCATAATTGCACTATTTGTCCATATAGTACCCAGTTATAGAAGGGATTTATTTATAATTACACTATCACAGATTATTTGAATTTATGATTTATGATTTGAATAATTTAAATCTATTTATTTCTGTAGAGCTGCTTTGTGACAATGTACATTGTTAAAAGCGCTATACAAAAAAAATCAAATTGAATTGAACTGCATATCCTAACCCCAGAGGAGATGCAGGTTACAGTAACTCCTAATATCCATGAAGTTATCATCCCTGCCCCTGTTCAGGTCTTTGTACAAGCCCCAAATTCAGGAGGCCACAGAGGGGGTATAGGCAGTGGTTGATGTTTCAGTGCCAAGAAGATACAAGCATCTCTCGGAGAAGGGTCACAAAACAGACAGTGCCAAGTTACAGTACTTTAAGACAAAGATCAAGTACTTGGGGAGGCTACTCTCGGGAACCAGTAGGAAGCTGGCTTCCTACAGAATTGAAGCCACACTACAAATGCCTAAGCCTGTTACAAAGAAACAGCTACTCTCTTTCCTGGGGATGACAGGCTTCTGCAGACACTGGATTTGTGACTATGTGGCCATGACCAGACCATCACTGGACATGATTAAAGAGTCAGAGGGCAATCAGGTGGTCTGGACTTCCATGGCTGATGACGTTTGTTACCCTAAAAAATACATTGTCAACAGCTCCAGCACTAGCCAACCCAGAATACACCAAAACCTTCTTTCTGTACGTGGCTGAAAAAACTTGGCTTTGTGAACACTGTCTTAACTCAAAAGGACCCCTACAACCACCCAATTGCATACTTTAGTTGTCAGTTTGACCCTGTCAAAAGAGGCTTCCCCCCATGCGAAAGATCTTTATGAGTCATAGCATTTGCCTACAAGGAAGCTTCAAACATTATGATGGGCACACCTACTACTATGTACACTACCCATGGAATACATACTCTGCTCAGTAGTTCATTGTTTGTAATTACCAATGAAAGGAAGATGGGCTATGAATTACTGTTGGACACACCTGAGCTGACAATAGAAAGGTGCAGTTCTGTCAACCCTACACCCTCTGAAGATATCCTTCATGTCTACATTGAGACTACTGAGAAATTTTTGAAATTGCAACCTGACTTGTCCTGCAACCTGATACTGCAAAGTGACAAAATGTTCTTTGTGGACAGCTCTTCATTTCTGGCTGCAACTAGAGATATACAGGGTATGCAGTGGTTGCTCCAGACAGACATACCAATGAGTTTGAAATGGTTCTATCTGTACAACTTCCTCAACCATCCTCAGCACAGATCGCAGAAATAGCAGCAGTTACAGCTGCTTGCAGATTGGAAAGGGGGAAAACTTGTACCATCTGTCAATCCAAGGCTTAATTGACCTACAACATTCAGCCAGCCCAGAGGAAAGGTCCATGTGGCTACAAAGGGGGGGGGGGGGGTGGATTATGACAAACAAATGGGCCTGTTTCATAGCATAGTGTCAGGGAAAGTAGTAGCGCCAGTGAAATTGATGCCTTTCCTTTGCAAAGTGGATCATGGTGAGACCCACCCTGTAAGGGGGGAAATGAACAGGTATCTTGAACAACATTGGTTTTCACCTTATTTGCAAACCACAATTGGCAATTTCATTGCCAACTGTGATATCTGCAGAAAGTACAACATGCATAAGACATTTCAGCCCCAACTAGGACACATCACTAGTCCCGTAGGCCCATTTGAACACATGGAATTTATTGACATGACAGAAAGGAAAGAAGGAAAAGGTACTGTCTAATAGTGGTAGACAGATTCTCTAGTTGGGTAGAGGTCTTTCCATCCAGCCACAATGACGCACAGACAGTTGCTATATGTTTAGCAAGGGAAGTAATTCCAAGATTTGGCACACCTAAACTTAGCTTGGAAAACATCAGCCATTTTGTAATAATTAGCTGCCTAACAAGTATCTAGGCCCACAGCTAGAACAACTGGAGAATGAGTTGTCAAACTATTCGATAACTTCTATACATCAGTCCCTGTATTACCAGGTGAAGAAAGCCAACTGACCTCACAAAGAACCTGTGAAGCCTGAGAACCTGCCCAAGCCAGATGAGTGGGTCTATGTGAAGGTACACAAAAAAGTGGGCTGAGCCAAGGGTTCAAGTACCATACAAGGTAATCCTAGCAATGGCTACAGCAGTTAAGGTAGACGGACTGAACCCGTGGATCCACATCAGCCACTGCAGCCCAGCCAAAGAGCCTGGTAGGTCTCTGAATGAGGTAATCAAGCACCTAAAGACAGAGAACAGAGGAGAGAGTGAAGTGCTAGTACCTTTTCTCTGCTCTCCAATGAGCCTCTCTACATGTTGTAAAATCACAAGGGGCAGAAGAAGATGAATGAAAGGAACATTGCATTTATTAAGTGAATATTTGGCAACAAGTGATGGGTTTTGCATACTGTTGGATGTCAGGCAGCAGATATGGATGTAGCTCAGGTAAACAAAAGCTTTATTAAGCAAGCATGCAGGCAAGTGAACAGGCTGGGCTAGGCAAAGAAAAGGAAACCAGAAACAAGCTCAAAACCAGAAGGGACTAAATATAAGGCTTGGTACCAACTCGTAAAAGACACAGAACATATACTTCATTTTGAGTGAGTGCACTGAGAATTTGAATATGTGATGGGAATTTTAGTCTTTGGCAGTCATGTTGGTAGGCTAAATGGTGTTATGGGTACTGTACTTGGATGCAGATTCTGGCATAAACATGACACTGGGACATTCAGACAATTGCAAAAGGTATTTTAATGCCAAGGAGCAATAACTTTACTAGGGGCAGCACCCCACCAATATGCAATACATCACTGTGAAACAAATTAAACTTTACATGAAGGAAAAGCCTAATGGACAGAAGTAGAGTAAAGCCTAAAAGAAAGAATATTCAAAGAGAAAGAATTCAAAGTATAGATTTTTAAACAAATGTTAAAGAAGGTGTTATTTGAATACGTTCACATATTGACATCACTGTGACATGCAATAATTACATTTGTGATCTACTGGGTCACTATTTTTCTAACTAACAAGGAAAATAAGAGACAGATCTTGAACTGATAACATAAATGACCACTAAATCAGTACATTTCTTTCCTAAAATCATTCCTGTTTGGATGGAAGAGAGAGTAGGGTTAGTGTCATATTACTTATTCAGGGAGACTAAAACCATTGAAAGGGATCCCCTAGTTCAACTGGCCAAACAAAATCCTGGGTTTCAAACTGTTGTAATAACCTGCTGGTTACCATACCCATCTCCTGGAGATTGTAACTCA
>JAKKZJ010000028.1:9638773-9653783 GCA_033441845.1 Pangasius mekongensis
CATTGTGGTGGTGTATAGAGCCAAAAATGTTAGAATTGTGTCAATGTCCCAATATTTATGGACCTGACTGTATGTATGTGTGTGTGTGTGTGTGTTCCTTCAGTCCAGTTTCTGAGTATTGAGGAGTCTGATGGCATGGGAGAAGAAACTATTGCATGGTCTAATGAGGTTCTCCACCAGGCGAACACCAAGAAATTTGGTGCTCTTGACGATCTCCACGGAGGAGTCTTCTGAAGTCAATAACCATCTCTTTAGTTTTGTCCACATTCAGAGACAGGTCGTTGGCTATGCACCAGTCCGTTAGCCACTGCACCTCCTCTCTGTATGCTGACTCGTTGTTCTTGCTATTGAGACCCACCACGGTTGTGTCATCTGTGAACTTGATGATGCGATTCAAGCTGTGCATTGCTACACAGTCGTGAGTCAGCAGAGTGAACAGCAATGGACTGAACACACAGACCTGTGGGCCCCAGTGCTCAGTGTGATGGTGTTCGAGATGCTGTTCTCGATCCGGGAAGTTCAGGATCCAATTGCAGAGGGAGGTGTTCAGGCCCAGCAGGTTCAGCTTTCCAATCAAATCTGTTCTGGAAGAAGTCAAGGCTATGCTCAACAGTGATTGAAGCAGCCCTGTGGCTTTGGTGCACAAGGCTGACAGGTCAGTCTGGTTTTGTATGTCAATTTGTCATCCTTCTGTTTAGTTTGTTTGGAGCCCCAGCAACATTTCAATGTCTCAGGGACAGAATACTTGGCCCACATAGTGCTTATGCCGCTGCTTATTTAGAATCAGAATCAAAAACAATTTATTGCCAGATACAGTAAAGGACACTCTACAGTACTAGGAATTTGTCTTGATGTCAGGTGCAAACACAGAATCAAAGATATAAAGTCAAGGGGGATACAGAAGTGAAGAATACAAAATACAAAAATGCAACACAATAACAAGGGTAAAACAATACTAAAGTGCAAGAGACCATGGTGCAAGATGAACATGCTATATATAAATATGAAATATGTAAACAGCAGACAAGATAGAATATATTAAAAATATAAATAGTTATGTACAGAAAAAGTGAGTGTACATGGGAGATAGAAGAAATATTGCAGCTTCAGAGGGGAGAGTGACTGTCAATGGGTTGGGGGGTTACCTGAGGGGAATTGGGGCACTGCTCATCAGGCTGACTGCAGTGGGGAAGAAGCTGTTCTTGTGGTGTGAGGTCCTGGTCCTGATGGACCGGAGCCTCTTGCCAGAGGGAAGGGGCTGGAAGAGTAGATTTAGATGATATAATCATTTATAGGGATTGGCAGCAGCATTTACAGCATCTGACAGCTGTCCTGAGATCCTTGATATGGGCAGGATTCACAGCAAACCCAAAGAAGTGTGCACTTGGGCAGGTGGAAGTATGTTATCTGGGCTTCCACTTGGGCCCTGGGCAGGTGCGTCTCCAAATTGATAAGACAGCAGTGATTGCGGGCTGCCCGAGACCCAAGTCCAAAAAGGGGCCTTCACTAGCTCGGGGCTTTCGTCTCATTCCAGGTTAAGATCACGCTGTGTGTGTGTGTGTGTGTGTGTGTGTTGCAAGCTCTGCCAGCTATGCCACTCTCTCTCTCATTCATGGCTGTCTCTGAAAGCACAAATACACACACACACACACACACACACACACAGGCTGGCGGTAATAAGACACAGGTGAGAATCATCACGCATTACCTGCCGGTTCAACACGTGTCCTCTCTGTCTGCAGCTAATGCTTGAGCACACCCTATGCTGCAACAGTTAGCTAGCTAGCTAATGCTGTCCTCATTTACTAATGTTAACCATAATATATTGGCATGAATAACATGCAATTGGTCAGGTTTTCACTTGATAACCTGGGGTGTTGTTGATCAATTCAATTCTATTTTATTTGTGTAGCGCTTCTAACATGGACATAAAGAAATAAATACATTCAAATTAAATTAAATCAAAATAAATTGAAACTGTGTGAATTTACCCCTTGTGAGCAAACCAGAGCCGATGGTCGCAAGGAAAAACTCCCTGAGACGATATGAGGAACAAACCTTGAGAGGAGCCAGACTTAAAAGGGAACCCATCCTCATCTGGGTGATAATGGACAGTGCAATAATAAATAAATCCCATCTATAACTGCATACTACATGGACAAATAGTGCAATTGTGCAACCAGTAAATTCATCACAGTTTTCACATGAAGTCTGGTTTGTTGAACCTATTCAGTGTCCACTGATGGAGACCTGAGTGCAAAACTGCTCGCGGCATCCACAGCCCCAAGGCCACCACAGCACCACTTGCAGTTCTGAGCTATCACAGTACAACTCCTGAGATCCCCAAGCCATCTCCACGGCCTTCAAGCGACACCATCCCCAGCAATCCCAATGATCATCAGGCCGTCCATGTGGGGCCACCCCCAGAAGCACTGAGTGATCAACTGATGAGAACTCCAACCAGAAGTAGGGCATGAGGGACATGAGAGACATTGTTAGGTAAGGTTTTGTCCTGTAATGGTTAAGGACAATGTACTTTGCATGCAGAGTGCAAGCAGGGACTCTGGCAAGACCAGCTGTGACACCATAACTAAAAGAGAGAGACAGAAGATAACACAGCCATGAGGGTGCCCTCGGACATAAAGCGGCCAGCCACTCCACCGTCAACAAACCTGAGTGAACGCGGGGGGGTGGCAAAAGTATCCAACCTTTCCAGTTCCAGGCACAACACTCTGTGCCTGTGAGCCCTCCAGTTCTGCTCCTTTATCTAAGAAAACTATCCACAAATTGCTTGACTAAACAAATATATTTTCACCCTAGACTTAAACATTGAGACTGTGTCTGAGCCCCAAACACAAATTGTAAGGCTGTTCCATAACTGTGGTGCTTTGTAAGAGAAAGCTCTACCCACTGCTGTAGCTTTCATTATTCGAGGTACCAACAAATAGCCTGCACCGTTTGCTCAAAGTAGGCGTGATGGATCATAAAAGACCAAAAGTTCGCTCAGGCACTACGGTGCGAGACCATTCAAGGTTTTATAGCTCAATAGTAATATTTTATAATCAATATGAAATTTGATTGGGAGCCAATGCACTGTGGATAAGATAGGGGTGATGTGGTCATATCTTCTGGTTCTAGTAAGGACTCCTGCTGCTGCATTCTGGACTAACTGGAGTTTGTCCAGAGTTATTATGTAAACAGAAAGCTTACTTCTAGCTGCATGTGGTCCTAGTAGAAATACTTCTATCTTGTCAGAATTAAGTAAAAGAAAGTTAATAAGGATCCAGTGTCTAATGTCCTTTACACATTCCTCAACTTTATTAAGATGGTGTCTGTCATCTGGCTTTGCTGAAACATACAACTATGTGTCATCAACATAACAGTGGAAGCTAATATCATGTTTACAAGTAAATTTGCCCAGAGCAGTGGGCCTAAAACAGAACCTTGTGGAACACCAAACTTAACCTTATTATGCGTAGAGAAGTCACCATTTACATCTACAAACTGATAACGATCCGTCAAATAAGAACTGAGCCAGGAGAGGCCCATTCCCTTAACGTTGCACTAAGGTCAAGCAACACAAGGAAGGAGACACAACCCTGATCAGAGGCCAGTAGTAGGCCATTTACCACATTAACCAGTGCTGTCTCTGTGCTATGTTGAGGCCTAAATCCTGATTGATTCATTTCATGAATACCATTCCTATGTAAGTATGAGCATAACTGCTGTGCTACAAACTTTTCTAGAATCTTAAAGATAAAGGGGAGATTTGATATTGGCCTGTAGTTGACAATTGACAGGGGTTGAGTTCAGGTTTTCTAATCAGGGGTTTGATAACTGCTAGTTTAAAAGATTTAGGTACATAGCCAGTGCTAAGGAAAGAATTGATTATTTTTAGAATTGCTCCTGGAATTATCTGTTTGCAGAAACACATAGGTAAGGGATCTAGTATAGATGTTGATGATTTTTGATGAAGAAATTAGTGAAATTAGTTCAGTCTCTCGAAGGGGAGTAAAACATTCTAATCATTGATCTGTTATCAATATATTATTATCTACAGGGTTAGTTATAAAACTGTCTGGTTTTAAATTAATAGTTAAATAAATTAATTAAATTAATAGTCTTTTTTTTGCTGATATTTTCAATTTTACCATTGAGAAAATTCATGAAGTCATCGCTGCTATATAATGAGTGTGTGCATGTCTCTATTCATGTGGTCTATTCCTAATTTTGATACAGTATTAAATAAGAATCTATTTTTTTCTATTTTTGTTATCTTCCATTAAGGTGGAGAGATACATTGATCTAGCAGCACCAAGAGCTGTTCAATAGCTCAGAATGCTCTCCTTCCATGCTGTTTGAAATACTACCAATTTAAGTTGATGCCATTTATGGTCAAATTTTCGAATGATCTGTTTTAAGGTGCGTGTGTGATCGTTATACCAGGGTGCTGTTTTTTTTTCTCTCCAATTATTTTTCTTTTTCTACTTTATCTATAGTGTAGTGGAAATTTGATTCTAAGCATTCATTTGCCTGGGCAAGTTCTTTGGGGTCAGGTGGTGATCCAATCATGATTGGTAACTCTGGGAGATTACTGATAAAACTGTGCATTTGCTGACATGAATGTACATTTGACGCGGTAGCATGGCAAGGTGCATATATTATGATTAAGACACATTTTAAATGAGATGAGATAATGGGATAATCAAGAGATCAACAGGGCAAACACATAGTTTTGTGTGTAAACCGTGCATATGCACATTTCTATGCAGAAAATGTGATAGATCCTTTTTTGTGAGGATGTGTGTACACTCTTGACCATGCATGTGCAGGAACCCCTAGTGGTAGAAAAGTGCAATCACTCTCATTACACTTAGTGTCAGTCATGTCAGCATAATTGACAGAGTACTCACAAGGTGCAGACAGATGGCATAGACAAAATTTAAAGTAAAATCTATCAAAGGCACATTTAAAGATTGCTTGCTGAGATCAACAGTTGCAGTAATCACAGCAAGGCAATAAGATGTTCAGTAATATAGCATTTATTGAAATACACAGAAAAGAATAAACACCAATTAACTATTAACTATAGTTACTATTCTAAAAAGGGAGAGACAAAGAAGACCAGCATGTGTGTGTGTTTTTTGTCTTTTAACATGGTGGATAGCCAGTGATAGAAACTATAAAAATATTCCCAATGACAAAATAAATACAAATGCATAGTACTGTTAATGGGAATAATGCTACAGCTCATTAATGCTCATTACACTCAGATGAGAGAAAAGTAGGCCTCTTCTTTTCAGCCAGATCACACATGACGATCATCCCAAGGGAGAGAGTCTCTCTTTTTAATGGTTCATCTGGTTGGACCCAGGGAGAGTGAATAAAGGTTGGTGAAGTCCTTTTGATGGTTTGGGGTAGGGGCGACATATACTTAGGTTACATACTTCCGGTTGCTGTAAAGTCCTCAAAAAAAAAAGTAAAAGTGTGCCCCTATCTTTCAATTCAATTCAGTTTTATTTGTATAGCACTTTTAACAATGGACATTGTCACAAAGCAGCTTTACAGAAATAAATGGATTCAAAAAATATATTGGAAATATGAGATTTATCCCTAATGGGCAAGCCAGAGGCGACAGTGGCAAGGAAAAACTCCCTGAGACAATATGAGGAAGAAACCTTGAGAAAAACCAGGCTCAAAAGGGAACCCATCTTCATCTGGGTGCAATGGATATTGCAATTATAAATAAATCCCTTCTATTATTGTGTACTATATGGACAAATAATGCAAATGTGCAACCAGTACATCACAGTTTTCGCAAGAAGTCTGGTTGGTTAAAATCTATCCACTGTCAACTGATGGAGTCCTGAGTATGAAGGTGCTCATGGCAACTGCAGCCCCAAAGCCACCACAGCAATTGCTGAAGTAGGGCAGAAGTAGGGCATCAGGATGGGTCAGGCATGTCTGGAGAGCAGAAGGGGTCAGGATCACTGGCATCCCAGAAGTAGTATGTGTAGCTAGACAGAGAGAGGGAGAGATTGTTAGGTAAGCTTTTGTCCTCTAATGGTTAAGGACAATGTACTTTGCATACAGAGTGCAAGCAGGGACTCCAGCAAAACTAGCTATCTGTGGATGCATGGTACCTACACCAGATTTAGGCCCCCTTTTGCTGTTATAATAATCTCCACTCTTCTCAGAAGGCTTCCACTAGATCTTGGAGTATGGCTGTGGGGATTTGCCCATTCAGCCACAAGAGCATTAGAGTGGTCAGATACTGATGTTGGCCTAGATGGCCTGGGGCATGTCAGTGTTCTAGTTCATCCCTAAGGTGTTTAGTGTGGTTGAAGTAAGGGTTCTATGCAAGGTCCTCATGGACCTCGCTTTGTGCACAGGGGTACTGTCATGTTGGAACATGTTTGGGCTAGGCCCCTTAGTACCAATGAAGTACAAACTATACAATGGTGTGCTTCCAATTTTGTGGCAGTTTGGGGAAGGCACACATATGGGTGTGATGGTCAGGTTGTAACAAATCTATTTTACATACATACATACATACATACATACATACATAAATAAGGGGGATCCATACATCTGAGAGCAGAGCCAAGTGTATATAAATTTGAGACTGGAGAACAAAACATACAAAATCAACTATTACAACGAAACATCACTTTGAGCATTTTAGTCCAACCATAAGTTTGAAACCAAGTCAATTTCTCATCAGTCCGCCAACGTTGGGGACAGTTGCTAAATGAAACACACTGACATGAGGATCAGACAACAAAGCTCTCAAAGTTTATTGTGGAACACAAGACTATATATGTACACACAGAAACAGAAGGGTGGGGGCCAGCTCTTGCTGGCTGTGCAATAGTGTGAGAAAGTTCATAAGAGTTCATCTCTTCAAGGCAAAAACAATGGCTGAGAAAGGAGGAATGGAGATTTATCAACACAGCCATGGTCAGTATATTCAAAGATAAAATATTTCTAATAAACAAGGACAGCTGCTGGATAAGTCGCATATGCTCACATAGTTCTATCTTACATAGTCATGCATGAAAAAGAGAAAGAGAGAGACAGCAGCACAGCAGCAGAATGAGAAAGGGGAGCATGCCAAATATGTTCAATATTTATCATATATGTTCAATATTTATCATATAATAATTCCATAATTCTGTTAAAATACATCACCAGAAGAACCCCATACCCACGGTTGAGCATGGTGGTGGCAGCAACATGCTTTTTAGGGCTGCTTTTCTTCAGCCAGAACTGGGGCTTGGAGGGCTGAACAGCTACAAATACCAGTCAATTTTACTGTAAAACAATTACCCAAAGCATACATCCAAATCAACAAAGAAATGTCTTGTTGGAGGATGGTGGAATTAGCAGTGTTGTGAGGAGTCCTGTATGTTGATTACTGAGGGGAAGAAGCTGTTTTTAGCCTGCTGGTACAGCAGTGGAGGTTACTGTAGTGCTTCCCAGATGGGAGAAAAATCTATGGCTGGGGGAGAGATGTCCTTGATCATGCCTTTCAATCGCCATAGACAATGTCTGTGATAGATATCTGTGATGGGGGGTAGCACCATTGATGTGTTGGGCGGTTTTGACCTCTCGTGGGAGGGCCTTCCGGGTGGAGACTGAGCAACTGCTGTACCACACTGAGATGCAGTTTGTCAATATACTCTCGATTGTACAGTGATAGAAGCTCACTACTATCTGAGTAGATAGGTGAGCTTTCCTTAGACTCCTCAGTAAGTAAAAATGCTGACATGCCTTCTTGATAAGGGTGGAGGTGTTGATGGCCCAGGTCAGGTCCTCGGGGATGTGGACAACCTGGAACTTAAAGTCAGCCACCCGCTCTACCTCAGCCCCATTGGTGTAGATAGGGGTGTGTGTGTGTTGCTCTTCTTGATCTGCCAGTACACAATGTCCACAGTGAGCTCCTTGGACTTCTGGGTGTTGAGAGACAGGTATGCCAGGTATACCATCTCATCATCATTGCTGATCAGGCCTACCGCCATGGTGTCATCTGAAAACTTGATCATGGAGATCAAGCTATGAACAGGTACAGAGTTGTGGGTGAACAGAGAAGAATACTAAGCACACGGCCTTGTGGGGTGCCGGTGTGCAGGGTGGAGTACATGTGGTCATCAAACCTAACAGATTTGGAAATCATAAACAGCCTGGAGATCAGCTTGGAAAGGTTAACAGTGTTAAATGCCAAGCTGAAGTTGATAAGTAGCATCTTAACATTGCTAACTGTCAAGGTGGGACAGGGCAGATGGGAGTGGTGTGGTGATGGCAACCTCTGTTGACCTGTTGGTGCAGTAGGCTAACTGATACAGGTCCAGTGTTGAGGACAGGCAGGATTTCAGGTGGCAAAGGTTCAGGCTCTTGAAACACTTGCCGATGATGTGTGTGAGGGCAACAGGTTGGAAATCATTGAGGATTGTGATTGTGGGGGTTTTTTTGGCACTGGCAAAATGGTTGCTGTACTGAAGTGGGTGAGAACAACTGCTTGAGCTAGGGACAGGTTGAAAATGTCCATGAAGCCAGTTGTTCTGCGCAGGCCTTGAGCATATGGACTGGAATGTCATCAGGACCAGCAACTGTGTGTGCCTTCACTCTGCACAGGGTAGAGCACACATCACTGGTAGAGAGTGTGAGTGACAGGTCAACAAATGGAAGCTCAGCTTTGATGGTCCTGTGTTCTGTATTTCTTGATTGAAGTGAGCATAGAAGATGGTGAGCCTTTCAGGGAGGGAGGCATTGCTGATTGAGGGGGTAGTGTTGATCTGTCTGTAGTCAGTGAGTGTTTGGATGCCCTGCCACATGTGCTGAGGGTCAGAGTTTTTTAAGGTGTCCTCTATCCACATTTTATACTCGTATTTGGCTTTCATTAATCCCCTTTTCAGGTTTGCCCTGGATGAGCTGTAGGCTTCCTGGTCTCCAGTAGGAGGTGGATTCCTTGTTCATCCATGGCTTCATTCACAGCCACATTTTTAAAATTTTGACTGAGGGCTTTACACAGTTGATAATGGGGGTGTATTTGGGGAGTAAAAGCGGGGACAGTTGATTGGATTAAGTTGAGGGGGGAGGCTCTGTAAGTTTCAGTAATATTGGTGTAGACATGATCCAGGGTATTGTCTCCTCTTGTGGGACAGAAGACATCCTGGTGGAATCTGGACATGCAGTTTGTAGCTTGCCAATAGCAGCACCGAGTTCTTTCATGGCTGACTTGGCATTAGCATCTGGTGTGACATAGATGGCAGTGATTATGAATTCACAGGGCTGTTACAAGGGTTTACTCTTAATGCAGAACTCAATATCAGCAGAACACTGGGTCTCAGAAACAACAGTGTCCAAGCCTCATGCAAACACATCTTTTGTCACAAAAAATATCTTAACTTCAAGTTTATGCACAGGAAAGAAACCTGAATTATGGGCTTTGACAATGCACACTCCTGGGGATCTTCTGTAACAGAGAATCTTTCTCAGATGTTGGTCGCATATTGCAGTCTGTGAAGGAGTTTAGGATGTTTTTCCTGACAGTGTGAGCTGTTGATCTGATTACTTGTCTCTAGGAATGACTAGAACCAGATGTTGCATTCCTTTAAAGGGATGTGTTATTCTGAAATGCTTTCCACAACTTCAAAGAACAGGTTGCAACATTATGCTTCTGTGTCTTCTGAACAGATGTTCCCTTCTGAATTCCTGTCTAGAATATAAGAATATAGGCTGCAGTATTATGACCTCTGAATGGAGGGGCTCATCTGAAATCTGAATTCAGCTCTTCAGAACAAATTCACACTTATTGAAATTTCTTTATGCTCTGTCCATCCTAATCAGTCCCATTCAGAAATTAGTGTTTGTCCTTGAGAGAGTGACACTAAGTTAGACAGATTCATTTACCACATTGTCAATTCAAGTAATATATGCTACACATCTACCTACTTCTAAATGCAACTTGTTAAGAGGTCATTTAGTACAGCCTAGGTAATCATGTATGACTTCAGAAAAGATGAGATCCAGAAGCAAAACACAGGCTCAAGGACTGCGGTTAAATGGGTATTATTGAAGGTTGGGGTAGGTAGCATTGTGTAGGAGAGAGGTGTGGCCAAGGCCAGGATTTGATGGAAGTGTGGAAGTCGAAGAGCTGGCTGTGATGATGTAAGGGATAGGCAGCAGAGTGGATAGTCTCCCAATCATTTCACGTTATAGACACCTTTTGCAGTGAATTTTATAAGACGGTGTAAATACAATTAAACAAATAAAGAAGAGGTTCCAAATTAACCTGTGCACAATGAGTAACGCTAAACAGAAAAGCGCTGCATCACAGTCTAAATAGGCTAGCATAGCTAGTAAATTAGCGAGCATGATGGCGACATCGTCTCAAGAAGGAAATCAAGTTGTGGAGGGAATGGTCAACGATTCCTTGTCAATGACACAACTTGTTTCTGAACTAGCCAAGCAAATTCAGTCAAACTGCTGCAAACGTCGGTGGATGCCTTGCACGACACGGTAAATTCTTTCCAGAGTCGGCTAACATCAACAGAAATCATTGTTGGTGAAAACTTCAAACGTCTTGTGGTGGCGGAATCTACCATCAACTCCCTTAAAGCTCAAAACAGCTTGTTGCGATGGGCCAACCAACATGAGGTGAAGTTCAAGGGGATTACGCTGAGGGTATATCCAGATCTGAGCAATGACCTTGCTAAGAAGTGTGCTGCGTTTAACCCGGTGAAACAAGAGTTTTATAAGGAGGGCATTCAGTTTCGTCTGCTGTACCCCGCACGCCTTAAAGTCACGTTCAAGGAAAAGAGCTTCATCTTCGAAACTCCGGACGATGCAAATGACTTTTATGAGAAACAGGTGCTTGCTCAGAAGAAAAAGTGACACTTGCAGTAGTATTTAAATGTCAAGAACTTTTCAGGTGTGTAACTTCTACATGAAGATCACATAAGGACTATTGCTATTAACTGAAGGAATGTTCATGTCAATTATGCCTGAATAATGTTATGTTTTAGACTATCTTTTATTCATTTCAGTTGTGCTTTCTAAGTTCATTGCTATGCATGTGAAATATCTAAATCGGGGGACATCCACAGGAGAACGAATTGTTAATAGAGTTACCATGAGGAATAAATCAATATACTGGGAGCAGCCTTCTAATATTGGGAAGGGTTGGATGGGGAGGGCGTTAGATTTTGTAGTTTTTCTTTTGTTAATTGGTTTGACATTTTTGTCATGAGATTTTGCATTACACACTGGGTACATATTGGAAGTTTTGGGTTAGACTTTACAGTTGCATACAGCGAGCGTAATTATGCTGATGGAGAACACAATGTTTAATCTCTATTTAATCTATAACTAAGAGATATGGTATTCACAAAAATCATTTCATGGAATATATCGGGTTGTAATCACGTAATTAAATGTAAGATGATTCTCACATATCTCAAGCAAAACAAATCTGATATAGCTATGATGCAAGAAACCCACCTCAGTGCTGAGGAATCTGAGAAATTTAAACGGGGATGGATTGATCAGGTATTTTGATTGATAGGTCGCTATTTTGATCAGGAAAGGCTTAGACTTTAAAAATGTTTCCACAAAACATATAATGACCAGGAAGGTATATGGATAGCTCTGGACTCTAGCCTAGAAGGACAGAAATATACTATTATGAATATCTACGCCCCTAATGTGATGTCTCCAGATTTCTTTAATGAGATCTGCAATATTATTAGAAATATTGCCAATTATAATATAATACTAGGTGGTGATTTTAATCAAGTTAGAAATATAGACCTTGATAAGTCTAGTAACAAACAGACCACCTCAATATTACACTCAGCAATAGACACTATGATGGATGAATGTGGCCTGATAGATATATGGCATACACTGCATCCCCTAGAGAAAGATTTCACATTCTTCTCCCATTCTCATCAGTCATACACAAGGATTGACTATATTTTAATCTTAAAACAGTTGGTTCAGGTTCAGGCTGCTTCAATCGGGAATATTGTTCTCTCAGATCACGCTCCAGTGGATGTAGTCATTATGACCGTGAACAATAGAAAAAACACAAGGTGGCGCTTTAACAATTCATTATTGCAAAATGAGATCTCATGCTCCTTTATACAAACAGCAATGGATGAATACTGGAATAATGAGGGCTCTGTCTCTGACCCTGGTATAACATGGGATGCTTTTAAGGCTTTCTTGAGGGGTAGGCTTATTCAGCACTGTTCGCTAGGTAAGCGTTTGGAATGTGAAAAACTAATTAAATTTTAAGAAATTATTAGGTCTCTGAAAAAACAACATTATAGTCATCCGGATCCTGTAACTTTTAATAAATTGAACAGCTAAATGATATTATACAGAAAAAAAGCTGAATTTGCCCTATTTTCTACAAAACAAAACTATTATGAAAAAGTTGAGAAAGCAGGTAAATACTTGGCACATAGAGTCAAACAGCTAAGCATGCAGAACTTTATTCCTTCTATCTTTGATGATAAAGATAAACTGATTACAGATGGAAAGGAAATTAATAAGGTTTTTACAAATTTCTATCAAGAGCTATATACATCACAAGGGGAAGTACCCACTGGAAAATATGACCGATTCTTCTCTTCCCTACAGATTCCTTGTTTATCTACATTTGATAGGGACTCTCTAGAAAGTGACATCACATTAGAGGAAATTAAGGATGCCATACGTCATCTCAAATCAAGTCGTGCCCCAGGGAAAGATGGCTTCCCCTCTGACTTTTATAAAAAAAAATTCAGAATTTCTAGCACCTAAATTACTCATGGTCTTTCAGAATCCATTCATAACTGGTAAACTTCTGGAGAGTATGAGAACCAGTATAAACACTCTTATTCGCAAGAAAGGTAAAGACCCGCAATATTGTGCAAATTACAGACCCATCTCACTTGGCAACGTAGATGGGAAAATTTTGGCCAAAGTACTCGCAAACTATTATACATCCAGACCAAGTTGGGTTTATTAGGGCTAGGTCTTCGGCGGATAACATGAGAAGACTTTTACATCTCATGTGGAACTCTAGAGGTGTCGCGGACCCTGTCATGGCCTTCTCCCTGGATGCGGAGAAAGCCTTTGACAGGGTTGAGTGGGGTTTCTTATTCTAGACCCTTAGAAGATTTGGCTTTGGGTCAAAATTTACTAAATGGGTTAAATTACTATACACTGTACCCCAAGTTTCAGTGTTGTGTCATCGCGATTCAAATTACATAGGGGCACAGAACAGGAGTCCCTCCTTTCGCCCCTCATTTTTGCATTGGTCTTAGAGCCATTGGCTATAGCTATATGCAGCAACCTAAATATTAAAGGTGTAATGGCCAGTGTGGGAATACAAATTTTAAGAGCTATTCTTTCTCGATATGTATAGTTTCTGCAAGTCTCGTTCCTTTCTTTATAAGTCAAATGAACCAGGATACTGTAACTAACACTTTTTTGTAATTGATAGTTCTTGGTGCTCCTCTCATATCCTTTGAACTGGGGACCATTGTTCATGTTCCTCAATACCTGAATGTACCCCCATAGTTGTGGATTTTTCTTTGTTTCTATGATAATGAACTGTCTGAGTAGGAGTTATGCTGATTGGATTAAGACTAGTGAAACAGGGCGTGTGGCCAGAACTGTCTACTTCATTTGCATGCTTTGTTTAGAGTCGCCACCGTAGTGCTTTTCCTCCATCTCTAGGTACTGCCCCTAAATGTATATAATCTACAGTGTATCACTGCCTTAGTCAGACTTGATGACTGCAGCGACCGACCAGCGCGTTCTCAATAAAGAATCCTGCTGAAGAGAATCCAAGTCTCCTGGTCTTCACTGAAAAAGTTTCCAACACCAGTCAGCAGGAGCATAAAATACTTCTGTATGCTGACGATATTTTACTTATCTCTAATAACCCACAGTACCCAGAATGTGCTCTTTAATTGATGACTTTTCTCAAATATCAGGATATAAAATTAATTGGAGTAAATCAGAAGTAATGCCTCTGTCTAAAAACCATAATAATATGTTAAAGGTGCAATGGCCATTTAAATGGGTCTCATCTGGATTAGTTTATCTGGGAATCAAATTTGTACCTGGATAAGAAAAAATGATGCAGGTTAACTTTCAACCAGTTATTCAAGAGATCCAAAATTTGTTACAGAATTGGAGCAGACTTACAATGTCTATTTTGGGTCGAATTAATCTTGTTAAAATGATAATTGTTCCCAAAATTAATTATTTGTCATATATGCTCCCCCTTGCATTACCACTATCACTTTTGAAGGATAATAAGAATGTAGAATCCTTTATTTGGCAAGGGAAGAAACCCTTTTTTTAATCGTACCAAATTGTATTCTGATAAAAGTTCGGGTGGGATCTCTCTGCCCAGAGTTGACTGGTATCATTGGTCGTTTTCACTTTCGCAGTGGACTAAAATCAATATGGCACCTAACATAGCCCCTACTTGGGTGCAGATTGAAAAGGAACTATTGGCCCCTTTTCCAGCAGAGGTTTTCACCAAAACTTCAAACAAACCCCATGGTTGACATCTAGAGCCTTGATCTGGTATAATACTAAATTACAAATAGATAGGAAGCCTTTCTGCTGGACACAGTGGGCCAAATAAAGGGATATGGTTCTTGGATAATCTTTATGAAGGAGAACATGTGGTCTCATTTAATCATTTGAAACAAAAGTATAACTTGCCGAATAACGACTTTTGGAAATACCTGCAAATAAGACATTGTCTCCTTGCGACCATTCAAAATGGCCCTGACCCACCAACGGATATATAACACGTCTTTGTCACAATTAGTCATAAAAAAGGAGGTTGTTCAGCTCTCTATGTCTTAATTAGAGATGCTAATGCACACAATTTAAGTGGACTTAAAATGGCATGGGAAAGAGATCTGGGGGAAACAATCAAGGATGAAATATGGAAGCAGGTTGTATCCAAATGGCATACTTGTGTCCGTGAAATTCA
>JAKKZJ010000028.1:9661520-9676847 GCA_033441845.1 Pangasius mekongensis
AGGCAGAAAGACCCACAAACAAGCAGCAACTGAAGGTGGCTGCAGTGAAGCCTGGCAAAGCATCTCCAGGGAGGAAATTCAGAATTTGAGTTTTGAGAACATGGCTCCAGATTTCAGGCAGTCATTGACTGCAAAGGATTTTCATCCAAGTATTAAAATTATGGTTATGGCCTCACGAGATTACTAGAGGGAATGTTTTCCTGTTTTCCTTCTAATATAATAAGACATCAGCTTGTGAATTTGAGAACAGTGTGGTCCTTAAGTATTGGATTATGGCCTGAAATTGATGTAAATCAAATTGACGACACACTGACAGTTAGTTTTCCGTCGTGCTTCTGCCACTTTAGGGGTTTTTCACGGGCACGCGCATGCTGTGTCTGCTATTAGAGGTTTGGTCCAATCGGTGAGAGCTGCAGCTACCGCGCGCGCGCCGCAGCTATATTCAGGCTTTTTATTTCTCTACATTGTGTGTATTTCAGTACAGTTGATTTCTGTTAGCGCTACAAGATAGACATTCATACTGGAAACAGTATAGATTACAGAATGGGAGATTACAATGTGGTAAGGTCATTTTCTGTTTATGTATTTCTTTTTATTGATAAGGTAAAAATCGCCATGCTGTTGATAGAAGCGATACATATAAATATGGCGTTATATAGCTATTATAAATGGGTAAAATATGCGAACTGAGCATTGATGTTGTGTCTTCTTGTCCAGGCTGGAGAAAAACTGCATATTTCCGGGCTTCATTTCTATTTACTGTATATTTGTCTATCAGATATAGGGGCGCTGATGGTTGGTTGTGAACGATATGAAATGGTCTGTCCGCGTGAAATAATCGTAGTGCAAATAACCGATACAGTATTTCCAACGTATTGAATCAACGTACTGAATCATTAACTCCCCTTTTTCTAAACGTACATCTATGAAAGAGACAGATGTCATATAGTTTAGATAATCGTCAAAAATAGGCGAACACTAGAACAGCTAGTTTAAACAGTCTTACAGCACAACTAAGAGGCTACAGCTTACACCGTATATAATCGCTCAGGCGAACGTAGCATAATTCATAAATAATTCATAAAAGGCATATATCTTCGGTTAGATTGCGCATGGATAGCATTTTTGTTCATATTAATCTCCAGAGAGCTCCTGGTGAGGAAGACTCATGTTTTTTTCTTTCTGTGTTCTATCAGTACTCCAGAAGAAAACACGCTGCTGGGGGATTGCTTCACAATGGGCAAAGTAGTCTAAGGCTGTAAGACCAACGAAATCCATTTGTACCATGAACAGCACTGCCTGGCCGTTGGACCTTGCAGATTTTGCTAGGAGCCAGGCCTTCAACAGCACTCTTGGACAGACTCCTGCCAGCGGCTGGGCCGTGATCCACACTGCTACTCTGGCCTCCTGCTCTCTTCTCCTCATCCTTATCTTCTGCCTTGGCTCTTATGGCAACTTGGTGGTGTTCCTCTCCTTCTTTGATCCAGCATTCCGCAAGTTCCGTACCAACTTTGACTTTATGATCCTGAACCTGTCCTTCTGTGACCTGTTCATCTGCTGCGTTACTGCACCCATGTTTGCTCTCATCCTTTATCTGGACGTCGGGGACAGTGGAGGTGGTGTATCAAAGGGCTTCTGCTTTGCCTTTCATCTCACTAGCTCAGGTTTCATCATCATGTCTTTGGAAACGGTGGCAGTCATTGCCCTGCATCGGTTGCGCATGGTACTGGGCCAGCAGCCAAACCATGCTGCTTCCTTCCCATGCACTTTGTCCCTCACTGCCCTACTGTGGACTTCGAGCTTCACCCTGGCAGCCTTGGTCACATTAAGAGCCTACCCCAGGAGTGCTGGTCCCTGCCTGCCTCACTTTGGTCTCACAGGGAATCGGGCAAAGGTGGTGTTGTATGTGTACCTAGCAGATTTTGCTTTTTGTGTGGGTATAGTGTCCATGTCATATCTTCTGATTGCACAGGCTCTGCGAAAGAATGCCCTGGTTCGGAAGTGTTCTGTTATCATGGTGGGTGCCACAGGTCCCCCAGCCGCTCCTCCAGCCTTCATTGCTGCTGGATTTGAGGGCATACAGTGTGCTGTCCAGGTCCCCTCACTATATCGTAACCAGACCTACAACAAGCTTCAGCATGTTCAGACACACCCGTTTACAAAGAGTAGCAGTCGGGCCCTCGTGTCCAGGGCTGCCACACATGCTACCTGCTGTCAGTTTGTTTCCAACCTGTCCACAGCCAAGGATTCCAAGGCTGTAGTGACATGTGTGGTCATAGTCATATCTGTGCTTCTATGCTGCCTGCCCATGGGTGTGGCTTTGGCACAGGATGTTTTGTCGCCTGAGAACAGCTTCGTTCACTACCAGTTCGAGCTGTGTGGATTTGCTCTGATCTTTCTCAAGTCAGGCATAAACCCATTTGTTTACTCCAGGAACAGTGCTGGGTTGCGACGCCGTGTGCTCTGCTTCCTCCAGTGGCTGGCATTTGGCTCCTTCTGCTGCAAGCACAAGACCCGTTTGCATGCCATGGGCAAGGGAAACCTGGAGGTAAACCGCAATAAGTCCTCACACCATGAAACTAACTCAGCCTACATGCTCTCGCCAAAGCCGCAGAGGAGGCTGGTGGACCAGGCATGCGGGCCTAGTCACTCTAGGAACAGCATGCCCAGTATGCACGCCACAACTGAATGCAAATCCCATCCTCCTAGCACCTCCACACCCATCAACACCCGCATAGAGCCCTACTATAGCATCTACAATAGTAGTCCCTCAGCTGGACCCAGTTCTCCCAACAGCCTGAAACCAGTGAATTCTCAGACTACAGGCTTTGCTAAGAGCTTCATGGCCATGCACTATCACATCCACCAGGAGGCACTGCAGGACTTTGACAGTACCTCAGCCCATCAGATCCCCACACCATCAGTATGAATGCTGTACTACTTCTAAGCATATTTGGAGCAATAGAATTGCAGTGTTTGCTTACATGATATATGAGAGAATGTACATTATTCATTTGTGGTTTTTCAGTGCTGGACTTTGAGAGGCTGTGCACATTTAAACAGAGTTGATACTGATGCTATCCACAAAGTGTTACTGATGTTCCTTGACTTAAGGATATTCTATTTTTACACTGACATGGAGTTTTTGATAAGGTGGCAAAAGTGTCTTTTCATTAAGATAAAGTATTTGTGAAATTGTTATACATTTAATGTCGTATTAAATGTTTTGCAAGTGTATTTTTCCTATATTGACTTCATTTTGAAGAACTAAATATTTTCCAACCAAGGGAGAGATGGAGCACACTGTAGGTTCACTATAGATTCTGATGGGCCCATCAAAATAAGGTGAAATCATGTAAATGGTCAATCCTCATCAAGGTTATATATTGTTTACACCCAAAAAAAGAGTCAATAATAGAGTTAAACATTTAGCAGCTTCATTATGAAAGTAAAATTATATTTTGTTTAACTTGTCCTGGAGAGCTACACTCTAAGTATTTAGTTTCAAATATAATACATGATATGTCTAAGCCAGATTGTCCAGAGTATCTAGATGAAAATACAACATAACATTCAAAACATGCTAACTCGATATTATAGCAACACAAAATGCAAATGTTCATTTTAAATGAATGCCTGCTTTAAGCAGTTGTTTTCAGAGTGTAAAATTGTGTTATGCCTACATTTTTCTTTTATAGCATGCTATGCTGAACAATTTTAACTGATGTTGAGATGGGTGAATTAATTAATTACTGGGTAAATTATACGAAAAGCCTAGTAAAGTGCTAGGCCACTACAAGCCACCAGAACAGCTTACATGCTTAAATCCTAGTTCCTAGAACCATATTGGAGGGATGAACACCATTCTTCCAAAGATGAAGACTGCTGTCTAATACATCGCTTCAAAATCTCCCATAGGCGTTCAGTTACACTGAGATTTGGTGACTGTGATATGTGATGCATATAATATACATAATTTTCATCAAACTATTCAGTGACCCCTGGTTTGCTGTGGATTGGGGTGGGGTCATCCTGTAAGAAAAGACTCGCATCAGGTGAAAAATATTTTGAAAGGTTTGCTTTGCAGTGAATCCCTCGAAGAGGACACATGGAACCAAACAACGCCAACAAAATGCCCCCCCCCCCCCCCACAGAGCCACCAGTTTTTCATTTAATTTGCCTGCATCTGCAGTTGATCTCAAGAAAGTATTTTTTCTATCCATTTGGCATCCCTGATATCTGACATAACATGACACTGAGAGATCTACTGCCCTTCAACATTTGTTTATAACCTTTACCTGCTGGAATATGAACAGTAATTCCCTGTTGGAAGTAAAGGCTGCAATAGGTAGGGCTCTACACAGCCTATATCAAAATGGTGGTCAATTTCCATTCACTGTCACTAAACATATGTTTTCCAAGAAGGACCACTGGGCTGTTTGATTAAAACAGAGGAAACAATTTTGTTTCCAAGTTATCTAAATGGTAAGATCAAGAGAGCCTGTTAGTGTATACTTGTATTTAACATCAAGACTGAAGTTTTAGTTTTAAGAACATTAAATCCTATGCAAATTAATTATAACCAAAAATATTTATCCTTTATTTGCTCAAGTCTTCTTACTGAATTGGACAATGGGATTCCATCCTAAATCATGAATATCATAGTTTTAAAAAAATCCAGGCAAACATCCCTGAATTAAACCACAATTCACTAACTACGTTCATTTAGGTGTGTATATACACAGTGCACACCCTAAATATTTTAACAATTAACCAAATCACAATCTAGTTTTGTTGTTTTTAAATAAAAAAGACAAATGCTTACTATAATGTACGACTGGAAGCACCTGTGCCCACTTAATTGTGGAAATGATACTGCCATAATTTCATGGCAGTATCAACATGAAACATATTGTATGTTCAGATGTAGTTCAAAATAAAAGTTCACAGTCTGTATTCTTTCTGCATTTGCATTGTCCTCTTTATGCTTAATGGATTGAGTATGTAACTGTTCCACTACTTTTTCATTGTATTCTAACTCTCCATATATTCACTGAACAAACTGTTTCAATTCTTGAATCCTTGCTTTACTTAAAATGTAATTTAATGCTTGCAAATAGCAAGCATGTAATTAACAGAAATAAATAAACAGTTAAAACAACCCAATATATTACCCTGCAGAAATTATTGCATTAAATTTAAAAAAAAAAAAAAAAAAAAAAAAAAAACCATCATGAGCAGTCATTAAAATATGCCAAAAAGTTACAAAAACAGAGTGATATTCTCCAGCGGATCAGGAAATTAAACAGTTCCACAACTGCCAATTCCAGAACTTTCATAACAGAGCATACTTTCAGCAACACACCTGCTGCAACACAGGACAAACACATCATCCAGAGCTCAGTCTAGAGCAAATTCCCAGTTTTCTTAAAGGGATAATGAGGAATTCCTGGGTTCAGGCACTCTGCTTTCCTTCAAAAATGCACATTTCACTAGAATTACAATATTCTTCCGCTTCTAAAACATGCCCATTTCACTAGTAGGTCTTTTTTTCTAGCTAGGGAGAGAGAGAAGGCCATTCTCATCGGCTGTGTCCAAGACTTTACAGATCACAGGAGACTCAACCTGAGGAGGAAAAAAAGAACAGAAGATACACAAAGAAAAGCACAGTTCAAAACCTCATTTATCTGAGAAAACCTATTACAGAGCATTGGTCTTTATTATAGAATATTAATGAGTTACAACTTCTTACCCCAAGAATATACTGGCAAGTCTGGGGTTCCAAGAGATACACAACAACAGCATGAGGAGACTCAGATTCCTTACACCTGAAAGTGAAAGAATGGCAGCATTCATACAAATTCTCACTGTCTCAAACACTTTTTGTTTAACTGATTACTGAAGTGACTCACTTGAGCTTCACAATGACCTGTCTTGGCTTCCCTGTGAGGTCACACACATCTCCATGCCCATAGAAGTGGGACACCACCCTGGAATATAAGCAAAAAAAAAAAATGCATTATTATATGTAGAAATATATATATATAATGCCTTTTTTTTTGCTTACACACACATACACAGATTTCTAATTACAGGTGGTGGTGATTAATTTTCTGGCAAATCACAGCTTTACATTAATGTGTGGGTATAACCCAATACAAAAATAGATAGAAATGGGACTTTTTTTCCCCCTCTAAGAAAACTGGCCAGAAAGGGCATCTATTTGATACAACTGCATTTTAGGGCCTCTGTTTAACATTTTTTTTTTTGGTTAACTTTATTTAAAAAAAAATAATAATAATAAAAAAAAAAAAAGTTGCTATATTTGAGAAGAAAGTCTCAAAATCTTATATTTTTATTTTTTTAAACAGTGGCCCTAAAACCCCAGCGTATTTTGAAGCTAGGTCCTGCAGGAAGCAACAAAACAGACATGCAAGTGGACTGGGACATTTTCATATTCCTACAGTGCATGCTCAAGCACGAAGCTCGCAGAACAAAGATCAGGTTCAGTAACCAACACGTGGCAGTCCCTCAATTGCCTCATTAGGGTCTTGGTTATTTAAATTAGGCCACTTGTTAATATTTCTGTTTATATTTTGGGAAACAGAACCAAATAAATTTGTTAAAAAATATCACAGGCAGGTACAAACAAAAGTAGTAGTGGCACAAGCAGGATTTAAAAAAAAACAACAACAACGCAGATTTCTAGATGAGACCAATTATGATTTGGACAGATGTAGCCAGAATTCACAGCACATGCTGACAGTGCTGCCATTTCTACCTCTTAAGGATGTAACCAAATATGAACACATATTCGAATTAAATAAACTTTTAGTCAATCTTTATCAGTCCATTAGTAAAGTCGCATGTAAATGCTTGCGTAAGCCAAATTTTAAAAAATAAAAATAAATTTAAAAAAAAAAAAAAAAATCACAGATGGTTTTGCAAAAGGTTTGGAAATGCTGATTCTCTTCATACACGCCTGTGCATGTTGAGTTGAAATTAAACAATTAATTAACTGAATTAATTTGAGGGTATTTTCATCCATATCCGGTGAATGCTGTAGGAATTACCGCACTTCTTATATGTGGTCTCCCCATTTTAAGGGACCAAAAGTAATTGGACATTTAGCTGCTCAGCTGTTCCATGGCCAGGTATGTGTTATTCCCTCATTATTTCACTCAAGTAAGCAGATAAATGGTCTATGGTTGATTTCAAGTGTTGCATTTGTATTTGAAATCTGTTGTTGTAATCAATATGAAGTCAAAAGAGCTGTCAGTGACACTGAAGCAAGCTATTTCTAGGCTGACAAAGCAAAACAAACCAATCAGAGAGACAGCAAAAACTTTAGGTGTGGCCAAATCAACTATCTGGTACATTCTTAAAAAGAAAGAATGCACAGGTGAGCTCAGGAACACCAGAAGACCACAGAAAACAACATTGATGGATGAGAGAAGAATTCCCTGGTGAATAAAAACCCCTTTACAACATTTGGCCAGATCAAGAACACCCTCCAGGAGGTAGGCGTCAAAGTCTGTATCAAAGACAACAGTCAAGAGAAGGTATCAGCAGAGTCAATACAGAGAGTTTTATCATAAGATTGGTAAACCAAAACAAAACAAACAGGTCTTGAACATAAGATTGGTAAGACAAAACAAAAACAGGCCTTGAACATCCTATGGGCAGAAGAGACAAACATCAGCTTTTACAAGAAAGATGGGGAGAGAAGAGTAAGGGAAGGAAATGCTCATGATCCGAAGCATTATGGTATGGGCATCTATGGCTGCCATTGATGCCAATTGTATAGGGCTATATTATCTGCTCAGATTCAGCCAAATGCTTCAAAACCCACTGGATGGTGCTTCACAGTGCAGATGGACAATAACGAGCAGCATATTTTGATAGCAACCCAAGACTTTTTAAGGCAAAATGACCTGAATCCAATTGAGCATGCAGTTTACTTGCTGCAGGCAAAACTGAAGGCAGCCACCCCAAAAACAAGCAGGAACTGCCAGGAAAAAGGCCTGGCAGAGTATCACCAGCGATGAAACCCAGCATCTGGTGATATCTGTGGGTTCCAGATTTCAATACTTGTAAATAACTTTAAATTTAATTTATGATTGTGTTAGTTTGTCCAATTACTTTTGGTCCCTTAAAAAAGGGGGGACGCACATAAAATGTGCTGTAATTCCTACACCATTTACCCCATATGGACGTACACCCTTACATTAAAAATAAAAGTCTGCACTTTAAGCTCATATTCATTATTTAATTTTATCTCCAATATCCTGTGATAGACAGCTAAAATAACAATAACTTTGTCAATGTTAAAATATATATGTATGTATAGGTGATCATGGACACCAAGCACATCATGCAGGGAAACCTTTTTTTTTTTTATAAATTCAAAGCAAAGGGTCACTTAGTGCTGGCTCTAATAGTGCTGCAGAGCATTTAAAGAAGATACTGTAGCAAATGGAACCAACTTATACAGTGGCATTCTTAATTGATTGACTGGGCATATTTGTCTTAACCTATGGATTTTTTTTGTTTGCTTGCTTTCTTTATTGTTTTAATATTTAATATTTATTCATTTAACACCTTTAATATGAAGTGACTGGGTTCACAAATTATTCACTAAATTTGTGTGCAACTGAAATACATAAGCCATTTATCCTTGAGAGCATAATCCGTATATAAAAGTGCAGTAACTCATTTATATGATTTCAAGGTCACTCAAGGTTACCTTAGTTATTCTTATGCACAAATTTACACACACTCAGGAGCAGGATACAAATGTTTTTTGTCATGAATACCAATTGTCTAGTGTAAATGCTTGTACAAACATTTTACGAATAGATCCATTCATATCCAGCTTGACAACTGAGGCCCACTTTGTTCTACATATATACAAATAAGCCTACTAATAAGAATATAATGCACAGTATTTGTTTTTTTGCAGGCTAGAGACAACTTTATTTAAATTATACAAATTAATTTTTTTTCTATCATCTATGGTTTACTCCAGCAGCCTGACCTAAACACTGCCTTCTTAGGTCCAAAATAAAAAGCTTGTGCAAACAGGAACTTTTTACATTTATGCAATGTGGGCTCTAGCCAAGTTGATTAGCATGATAGGAGGTGAACTAATTGTTTGAGGGTTTTTTTGTCCATCATCAGTGGTTCGATCCAGTAGACCACCCTAAACACTGCCATACTTAGAAATATGGTGCCAACATATTTCTGTACAAACTAGCCATATCTGAAGAAAGAAATTTATCATATTTCTGTACAAACATGCTTTTGTTTATATTGCCACTGATCCATATAACCCTTGTAGACAACACGCTTTGTAGAGGGCACTATGTTTCTGCTGGGGTTTCCAAAAATAATCATTTAATTAATTGTTAAAATATTAATTGTATATTCATAGCACGTTTTTTCCATTGTACTTAAATGAAAGCTCACCACTGTTATTAAAAGAAAAACTTCCCAGTAAATTATGCGGGCAATATAATGAAATGCCACGTAAAAGACCCCATTTTGACTCGCAGCAGCACTTTGTCACCGCTTTGTAGTACATTTCATGTTCAGTGAAAATGTCTGATTCTTATTCATCATTTTTGGGTCACCAGTGCCAGCACTTTGTAACAGTCAGAGATAAAGCTGTAACTTCAAGTTTACTGACACAGGAAAGTCTTCAGGATGGAGGGCTTTTCATGTTGCTTGGCAACATGACAAGCTGCAGATTTTTGTCTTACTAAGCTCAAGAGAGAGGGTGGGGGGGAAATAGGCTGGTAAGGCCATGGCTGTTTATAGCTGTTATAGCTTAAGTGTTAACAGGAACTAACATTCCTGGAAAATAATCATCTTCAGGGTGGTAACTAACTCTGCTATGCACCACCACATGATTGATTATATTCCCATAACTGCACGCCCCCAAGTTTTTTGTTCTTTAACACAGTAACCTGTCATATTTACACATGAAAGAGCAATACACAGATTTCATACTTCACTTTCTGGATTCCCTCTTCTTTAAGCTGGTAGGTGCGTGCCACGTTCTTCTTGGACCACTCTAAATGCTCAGCGTGATTCCAACTGCCCACCACTACAATACTCTTCCCTTGTTCTTTGTCCTGACAACATAAAAACAAGTGACTTGGTCACTCATAAAAATCATTTTATGATAAACATTCACATAAACAAACATTTTTCTCCATTTATTTTCTTGGGTTGAACTCATTAGCATAGCTTAATTACCTTTTCAAATTACTGAATAATATAGTACAGTCCGTAAGTAATTTGACAATTAATTGCAATTTGCAATTTTTGTTGTTTTGTAGTCCTGTATAGTGAATGAGACAAAATAATAATCATGATGTTTTTTAAAAATATATATATATTTTTTCATTTGAATGTACATACAGTCACACAGGGAGAACCATATAAATTACATAAAGAAACCATATAATCCTTTTTATACTTTCTTGTCACTATATTAATTCCAACATAGCTAATGAACATAAACTGTAGATGTTTACTATTTATAGTATTTTTCTGCAGTCACTGGCCCTCTGAAATCTGTAATCCATAGACAATAATAGGTACTGGGTATTTTTGCTGACAATGTTCTGCCAAGTTTGAAATGTAGTCATTTTCAGTTCCTGTTTATTTCAGGGCCTTTTTGTCATGAACTAATAAGGCATCAACTTATCCCCTGAAAAGAGAGAACTAATACATGTTTAATTCCTAGATGGCTCACCAACAGATGTAAATAAGCCCAATTTAAAGCAGCATTCTGCACTGTAATTGCATGGTAACTATTTTGCTCAAATTCAAAACCCAAAGTGTAGATCTAAACAACAGTATGTCATCTAGCATGTAATGTATGCTTATTTCATTTATAAAACATTCTCTTTCCTCTCACCTCATGATACTGATGAACATGTTTTCCATAACAGAATTCATATTTCCACCATCCCACACCCTAAACAGAAGAGTAAAGGGTCATGAATGAATCATGGCTTTATCAAGGGAAAAAAGTAGCAATTCTACTAAAATAAAACACTAATATAGGCAGAAAACCATAAAAGCCTTAATTTAGGATAATTTCCCTTTTCACATGTAAATAAAGTTCTTGAAAAAAGATTATATGAACACTCTGAAAGGCCTCACCCCATGTAGACAGTATGAGCCACTCAGAAATTCCTTTATGAGCTGCTCATCAGTCAGGCGAGATATGTGGGTAGTGCCCACTGTCACCTGGGTGTGTCCACCTACTGCCATAGGTTTGTGGGTAGAAGTAAAGGCCTCCTCCCGCACAGGTGATGTGTCCTCCTAAAAGAGAAAAGGCCCATCTGCCTAAAAATTGGGTCTTCTGATTATACCAGAGGGAATGTGAGAGTGAGTCTATGAAGTGGTGTTTGGGCCATTATTTAAATCCTACACATTTAAAAAAAATCTAAACTTTACTATCGTTACAATTCAATACATAGAAAATACACCTTAACGATGGGAACATGACAGGCAAAGCTTTAACGTGAATGTGAGAGACAAACTGGAAAGTGTGACAGGATGCGTACAAGCGAAATAATAACCTAAATGTAGTGAACGTTGCATGTGTGTTGCTCTCACCTCTCGGTCAGTGGGAGGGGTGAAGTGTGGCCTAAGTAGCTCCTCCTGCTGCTGGTGCAGTTGGGAGAGCCTGTGTGGCCGGAGTGGAGAGCCTGCCAGAGCCTGGCAAAAGATGGCATTCACTGGCGATGACCTGAACCTGAATATTTTGTGACAAGAACAGGACAAAGGCATAATGCTTTTTATAAAAAAAAAAAAAAAGTCTAGAATAGAAAAAAACCTGCATTTTTAAATAAAAAAAATTGTGCCTTAAACTAAGCATAAAAAATAATGTAATAAACAGCAAATCCCTTACTGACTCAATCTACAGTCAAGACCAGAATTCTGAAACCTCCCTCTAGAAATGTTCAACTTTGTTAGACAATTTAATAGTACACATGTATATTTAAAAGCATTTATTTTATATAAAAAAAAAAAAAAAAAAAAAAACGCTTTTTTTTTGTGGAACTGCTTGTTACAGAATAAAGACTAGCAAAACTTCTAAAATAATGAACTACTTCACAGACAGTAAAGAGCTACTGTTGCATGAAGTAGAGTAAAATAAACTGTTTAATTGGTACATAGACAAGTGGTTTGTCTTTCAGCTTTAATTCAAGGGGTGAAACAAAAATATTGCATTAACCCGTTAGGAATTACAGCCATTTTGATAATCCTAATATTTGAGTGTTACTTTATCCAATTACTTTTGAGCCTGTGAAAATGGAGGTACTATATAAGAAAAGGCTGTAATTCCTAAATGATTAATGCAATATTTTTGCTAACACACGGGTCTACACTTCAATCACATCTTGATTGCTTCATTTCAAACCCATTAGAGTGATGTACAGAGGCAAATTACAAAGATTGTGATGCTCCATGTTCTGCTGGGAAACCTTGGGTCCTGGCATTCATGTGGATGTTACTTTCACACATACCACCTAGCAAAACATTGTTGCAGACCAAGTACATCCCTTCATGGCAACGGTATTCCCTAATGGCAGTGGCCTCTTTGAGCAGGATAATGTGCCCTGCCACACTGCAAAAATGGTTCAGGAATGGTTTGAGGAACATGACAAAGAGCTCAAGGTGTTGACTTGGCCTCCAAATTCCCCAGATCTCAACCAGACCGAGCATCTGTGGGATGTGCTGGACAAACAAGTCCGATCCATGGAAACCCCACTTTGAAACTTACAGGACTTAAAGGATTTGCTCCTAATATCATGGTGCCAGATTCCACTGCACACCTTCAGAGGTCTTGTGGAGTCCATGTCTAGACAGGTCAAAGCTGTTTTGGCGGCACAAGGGTGACCTACACAATATTAGGCAGGTGGTTTTAATGTTATAGCTGGTGGTTATAATGTTTTTTTTTTGTTTTTTTTTTGCATTATTCGAGGTCTGAAAACACTGCAGTTTTTTTGGTATTTTGACCAGTTGTCATTTTCTGCAAATAAATTCTCTAAATGACAATATTTTTATTTGGAATGTGGAAGAAATGTTATCAATAGTTTATAGAATAAAACAAAAATGTTCATTTTAAGTGAAGTAAGTGAAAAGCATGCTCTATGGAGATCAGGCAACTGACTTTGCCATTGAAGAATATTCCATTTCTTTGCCTTCAAAAAGTCTTGAGCTGCTTTCGCAGTATGTTTATCCACCTGCACTGTGAAGCGGCGTCCTATCAGTTTTGTAGCATTTGGCTGAATGTGAGCAGAGAGTATAGCCCTAAACACCTCAGAATTCATCTTGCTACTTCTATCAGTCTTTTTCCTGGTCTTTTTCCAGTCATCAGCTGTCTAGTTTCGGTGAGTCTGTGCTAATGATAGCTTAAGATTCTTGATCTTGGCTGACAGGAGTGGAAACTGATGTGGTCTTCTGCTGTTGTAGCCCATCCACCTCAAAGTTTGATATGTTATGCATTCTGAGCTAGCGTTCTGCTCACCACGGTTGTAAAGAGTGCTTATATGAGTTACTATAGACTTCCTGTCAGCTCAAACCAGTCTGGTCATTCTCCTCTGATCTCTCATCAACAAGGTGCTTCGGCCTGCAGACCCTCCGTTCACAGGATGTTTTTTGTTTTTTGCACCATTCTGTGTAAAGAGACTGTGTGTGTGAAAAAAATCCCAGGAGATCGGCGGTTTCTGAAATACTCAAACCAGTATATCTGGCACCAACAATCATGCCATGGTTAAAGTCACTGAGATCACATGTTTTCCCCATTCTTGATGTTTGATGTGAACATTAACTGAAGCTCTTGACCTGTATCTGGATAATTTTATGTATTGTGCTGCTGCCACATGACTGAATGATTGGATAACTGCATAAATGGGCAGGTATACAGGTGTTCCTATTAAAGTGGATGGTGAGTATATAAAATTATATAAATGCAATTGCAGGTGGCATTAGGAGCCTGATATTAGCTCTCATGTTTATTGGCTGCGTTTACTCCCTGCTCTTACCTACCTATATTTAGGATGAGCACAGAGCAGTGGTGTGAGCACCACCACCTCATACTCGCAGGTTGTCACCTCAGCAATGGAAAGGATCTCATGTTTTGCCTCTGGGTGACACACGTACAGTACAGACGTAGAACGAGGCTTATTCTGTTTCAACACACATGGGGTCCCATTCCCCATCTCCACCGGGAAATAAGGGGTCAGCTGGCCTTCTATATTTTTAGTTGGCACCTGTAATATTTACCAACACATTTATATATTTATTCAGAAACAAACAATAAACAAATGACTTCACTAATACTGTGTGGAAAGACTACTGGCTTTTCACATGTAAGTTGGTTAAACTAACTGATTGGAACTTCATATACCTCAGTGTTGGTGTCTTGTCTTTCATTGGCAGCATCCCCTGCTTTACTAGGTTCTGAATCTGAGGAGCAGACAAAGCATATGAAAATCTCATATGCTTAAAAACTAAAAAAAAAAAAAAAAAAAAAAAAATTACATGCAATATATTTTAAACCCTGAAGCTAAACTGAAAAACCTGTTGCATCAGCAACACTATAATGATAATAATAATGATGATGATAATAATAATAATAATAATAATAATAACAAACAACAACAATAACAACAACAACAAGCCACCTGCTAAAGAATCAGTGTGTTTGCTGGTCATGGTCCCCAGGTAATACTCCTGTAAGTTCACTTTCTGCAGGCCCAGAACAAATCAGCGTTACAGCTGCATAATTTCTATAAATGCAGTTTAGTAGGTCATTGTACTAGGTAACTTTTTCGAAACTGTTTAAAACTGTTACATTATGTGCTTGGCTTTTAACCGTAAAGGGAATTGGAACAGTCTAACAGACCTGACCAGTCTCTTTTTCCTCATGATATTGCCTCACATGTTTACCATGGCACACCTCATAGGACCAGTAAGACTCAATCTGCAACAAACAGAGGCCTTATATGACTGAAAAGGGAAGTATATTATGATGGTCACAAATTAAAGAGTGTCATTAACAAGAAATGGATATTTAGGTTTTATTGCTTAACAACAAGGTCATGTCACTCAGTCTACATTAATGCAATTAACTATCTGACCAGCTGGCCATACATTGTTACATTATGTTAGCTACGTTTGCCTAACCAAGGGAACCAAAACATGGGACTGGGGCCTTCACCTGCCTGGTGGGCTGGCTAACAAATTTATCATCTGTCCTCCCCATCTGATTTTATATATATATATATATATATATATATA
>JAKKZJ010000028.1:9677935-9709596 GCA_033441845.1 Pangasius mekongensis
ACACACACACACACACATATATATATATATATACATATATATATATATATATATACATATATACATATATATATATATATATGAGAGAGAGAGAGAGAGAGAATATAAATATACCAGATTGGGAAATACAGAAAGTTGTAAGAGTTTTAGATTTTATTTTTTTTTTTTTTTAGAATTTAAAAAAATTCCTGATTTTGACAAGACCTCTCAAAAGACCTGGGGAAAAAAAAGACATAATAATTTGAGAATAAAATTGTACTATTTCGACTAAAAAGTCACAATATTTTGAGAATAGTTATAATAATAATAATAGTATTACTAAATGGTACATATATATGATGGTATTTTTAGGCCCACTGTTTAAAAAAAAATAAATAAATAAATAAAAAGAAGATTTTGAGAAAAGTCTTCCCCTTCAACTAGAACTTTGAAACAGCTGTGCAAGAAATTGCGTTTCTATAAAAGAAAGTAGCACATGACCATAGAGGAAATGGTCTCTTTTGTTGAAGGAGAAATCCCAGGCAGTGGTCACCTTCAAAGGTATCAGTGGTTACGTTTGCAGCCTAATAGATGCAACTCCATAGCACTCAGTAAAACAATTGAGCTCTAAATGTATTATGGCATATTGACTTCCACAAGTCTTAAGTTTATCGTAGAAGTCCATATAACACAACATATTAGGGGCTCGACGCTTAGCAAGCTGAAGTTCTACTCCTTCAGAATCGATCATTTTGACTATCATTCATCTACACACCTTCTTTAAAATGGCACACAGCTGTAACCACCGACAGCCTTGAAGGCGAACACTGCCTGAGACTTCCCCTTCAACAAAAGAGACAATAACTTCACCAAATCCTCAACATTCCTCATTTTAACACACTAATGTTTGTCATACATTCAGGTCCATAAGTATTTGGACAGTGACACAATTTTCATAATTTCACCTCTGTACACCACCACAATGGATTTGAAATGATGCAATCAAGATTTGATTGAAGTGTAGACTTTCAGCTTTAATTCAAGAGTTTAACAAAAATATTGCATTAACCGTTTAAGTATTACAGCCTTTTTTTTTTTCTTTTCTTTTTTTTTTTTTTAACAGATTCCCCCCCCCCCAATTTTCATGGGCTCAAAAGTAATTGGACAAACTAACAATCACAAATATTAGACTTATTTTTAATACTTGGAAGCAAATCCTTTGCAGTCAATGACTGCCTGAAGTCTAGAACCCATGGACATCACCAAATGCTGAGTTTCCTCCCTTGAGATGCTTTGTCAGCCCTGCCTTCAGTTGCTGCTTGTTTGGGAGTTTTTCTGCCTTCAGTTTTGTCTCCAGTAAGTGAAAAGCATGCTCAATTGGGCTGAGGTCAGGTGACTGACTTGGCCATTTAAGAACATTCCTTTTCCTGTTCTTTAAGAAGCTCCTGAGTTGCTTTCATGGTAGGTTTTGGCCATTATCCATCTCTATTGTGAAGTGCCACCCTATCAGTTTTGCAGCATTTGACTGAATCTGAGCAGAAAGTATAACTCAATACACTTAAAAATTCATCTTGCTTTCTGCAGTCATATCATCAATAAATACCAGTGACCCACTTCCATTGGCAGCCATACATGCCATAACACTTCCTCCACCATGTTTGACAGATGAAATGGTATGCTTTGGATCATGAGCCCTTCCTTTCCTTCTCCATACTTTTCTCATCTTTCTGGTACAAGTTAATCTTGCATCAGAACTGGTCAGGCTTTTTTTTTTCTTTTCTTAGCAAAGTCTAATCTGGCCTTTCTGTTCTTGAGCGTTACTAGCGGTTTGCATCTTGAGGTAAACCAACTGTATTTACATTCATGAAGGTGTCTCTGTATTGTAGACTGACAATGATACGCCTATGTCCTCCAGAGTGTTCTTGACTTGTCTAGGATGTTGTGAATGGGTTTTTCTTTACCAAGGAAAGAATTCTGCAATCATCCAATTTAGTTGTCGTCCAGGGTCTTCCAGGCCTTTTGGTGTTGCTGAGCTGTCCCATGAACAGCTACCAAATGCAAACAGAACACTTGGAATCAACTCCATCCCTTTTACCTCCTTAATTTGTCATGAAATAACAAGGAAACAGGTGACACCTGGCCATGAAACTGCTCATCAGTCAACTGTCCAAATACTTTTGAACCTGTGAAAATGGAGGGACTATGTTTTTAAAAAATTAAAAAAAAAAAAATTAAAAAATGGCTGTAATTCCTGAACAGTTAATGCAATATTTTTGAAACCCCTTGAATTAAAGCTGAAAGTCTACACTTCAATCACATCTTGACTGCTTCATTTCAAATCCATTGTGGTGATGTACAGTGGCAAAATTACAAAAATTGTGTCTCTGTCCAAATGCAGGACCTGACTGCAATACTATGACTTTATTTTCATAATCTAAAATTTTTTTCAGACTTTTCCAGAATTTGTCTGGAAATATTATGACTTTTTTTTATCAAAATATTACAGCTTTATTCTAGAAATATTAAGATGTTATCCCTGAAATCTTGAAACTGAGCACCAACACAAACCAGTGTAGACAAATTATGTCATAGCTGGCCTGAAACCTGAAAAGGTCTCAAATTGTGAAAATCGAAAATGGAAATTTAAATGGAAAATTTTAAATCGAATGATTTTAAAATAATGAAAACTGAGATGTGAAACTTGCCCTGTATGAGCAGCTGCTCTGTTTGAATAACGGTGCAAGTAGAACAGCTGGACCATGTCCCATATACTCCTTCTCTTCATCCTGATGAAAAGACCATTATTAAGTGTAAAAGGGATCAAATAAGAAAGATCAGGAGGAAGCAAGCACAGAAGGTGAGACACTGTGACTCCGTATTACAGAAGGAAAAAAGATATTTGTCATCTTATTTATTTTTGATAACAGTGAGATTATGACTTATATTGAAGTTTAAATGAATCCGACTTTGTGAACAATTATCACCAGACAAGGCAGGACAAGGCGTTTATCATCTAAGAACCTTTTGTTCATTTAATTTTATTTGTATAGCGCTTTTAACAATGGACATTGTTACAAAGCAGCTTTACAGAAATAAATGGATTCAAAAGATATATTGTAAATATGTGAATTTATCCCTTTTTAGATGAAAAGTTCTAAGGAGTCAAATGTTCAAATACATAAAAACTAAACATGTATCACGGTTCCAGTGTATAGAGAGAAGGAAAAAAAAAAAACTTTTGATTTGTGCTTGTCACTGGTACTATATTACAAAAACATTTATAACAGGAAAACATCTTATCTGTAGCCTCAAGTTAAAATATCACAACACAGAGCAAAATCAGTATTATAAACACCATGAGGCCATTTGCTTGTACGAACCAAAAAATCCAGGCAGAGGAACACAAAATGACTCTTAACATATCCTACAACTGAGATTAAATGTAAATGCGTTAAATATTTACTCTCCCCTGAAACTTTCTGGACATCTGCTATCGGATTTCAAGTAGCACATTAAAATCATGACCTTGATTCATTTCTCAATGCAATATGATTCAAGAACAGCACAGACTGTACATTTGCACTGAGGCAACTATTTAAAATGGTGCAGTCTCACTCAAAAGTTGGCAGGGACACATTACACCTAGAGCTCATTTATCAGGATTTTCACTCACAAGCGGCTGAGTTGCTATCGTCAGAAGGACAGACACAAGACTAATTACTAAATCATTTGATAACATTGCTGGATTCCTTTCAACTTTCAGAGGACTCGCCGAGCTCTTAACTAAAAAAAATTTTTGCCCAGGATTTCAGCTATTGCAGTACAAATGTGCCACTAAATCAGTCATTCAAAATATAGATGAGAATTCACTCAAACATCCACCACGATAACTTGGGTACCACAGCGTACTACAGTAATGTCCCTGGTGGTCTAACGGCTAAGGCCCTCACCACCGTGGCCCCAGGTTCAAGGGTTCCGTCAGGAAGGGCATCCGGAGAAAAACCTGTGCCAAATCAAACATGTGGACCAATGATCCACTGTGGCGACGCCTAACTGAAGCAGCTGAAGGAACAACAACAACAACAACAACAGTGTGCTATAGTAATATAAGCTTTAGTAAATAAACATGTGTTCTTGGTTAAAGAATTGTATGTGAGAATCATGATCTCAGTTCTACCCCCCCAAAAAATCATGATTCCTATGTCAAGTATCATGCCACAGTAAATCAGCTTTAATGTGCATATGGCTCAGATGTTGATAACTTTGACAATCTGCAACTGTCATAATCTGCCATGTTCAAACAGCACAGATTATACTTCTTAGTTGATTCAGGCATTTAAACCACTAGTGGAACCTCTCAATATCTGATAAACTGCCCTGTGATGGCATTACTGAATGAAACCAAGTAAAAGGTTTTACCTCATCTCCCTTAGACAAAGAAGGCAATAAACACTTGTATTTCTCCTTTTCTGCCGTGGTCATAATAAGGAAGTCATCTTCTTCATAAAGGGCTCCGGAGGCTGGCTTTGGAGGACAGAGCAGGTTAACAAATTTACTTTCAGAACAGTGTTAATCATGCCAAATAAAAGTGATCACGTGATCCACAACGGCGAAACGCCTCAAACACGGAACTAAGGGCACAACCAGAGAACTAGATAATAAATACAATAAATATAAATGAATTAATGTATGAAGTGCATATCATTTAAAATTACATCCATTTAAAATTACTGCTATATAACGTCATTTGTAAATGAGTTTCAGCAGTATTAAATACGAAACATGGTAATGTAGCCAATACGTCCTTGTGTTAGCCACATAGCTGGCTTGAAAACCATTTCACTGTTTTGACAACAGTGCTAATTTGTGCAAATTGGTTTACCAAAGTGAAATGTTCCCCCGGCCAGCTGATTTTGAAGGGGATCTCATCTGTGAATAAATGCGAGGCTCCGCGATGTGCAGAAGCTCCGACATACAACAGCAGCAGCGCTCCAAAACACACCAAACACAGGCGAACCCCGCTCATGGCTCCGACTAGCCACTTTATCCGGTCTGCTATAGCCACATGGGACAGTTAACGAAATGGAGCACAAAGAAGATGCGAGAGCACTTTAACTGTGACAGTGACTGACTCGTAGTTCCGACTCAGACACAAATCCAACAGCAGTGCTTACTATACAGCTAACTAACTACCTCAAGCTAGGGCTGGGAGTCGAGCCCAAATAGAGTCGATTCTTCGATTCCAGTCACTGGGAATCAAGAGTCGATACCAAAGCTTAAGGAGTCGATTCCACACAATAAACCTGATTTGGCCATAACACAGGTGTAACGCTAATTGCTTCATTCACTGTATTTTAACGTGGAGAAATCAAAGAAAGTAACTTTTGTTTGTTTGTTTTTTTAAATCCAATTAACAAAATATCATCGCAAGTGCTAAAGTATATTAAGTATAAAAGCCAAAGCAGCTGATAAATAGATTATGGGGAATGTAGGCTGAGTTTATGTCCCTCAGTTACTGCATTTCAGGTTGACTGGAGAGTTGACATTTAAAGCCGCTTAATTCAGACACAAGCCAAATATGAAGCTTGAAAAATTAGTGTGAAATCCACTCTTGGAATCGACTCCATCGGTTACCAGCACAAGGAATCAAAATCAGAGTCGATTCAAAAATTCTTGGATTTGAACAGCGGTAGCTATAAACACCAGGAAACGTTCAATTTGCCACGTCTATTTCCGGTGTGAAAAAAAATTGTTGATAAACATTTTATTTGCGTAACGTTTAGACATATTTTAATCCATCATGTCTTTTAGCTGCTTCCTGTCTTTTGGAGTCATAAGTCGCGTATCTTACTGTCTGCTAACGAGAATAAATATATAGTGTGACTTTAGCTATTTTTACAGATGTCCAAATTGTCAACAAATGCGGATTTAAGATCAAAGTTTTTTTTATTATTTTTTTTATTTTAAATTTTATTTTAACAGAGTCAACTAGTTTCGTTGCAGCGGTAGAGGGTAGCCAGTGAGATCCCGCGAGATTCAATGTGGGTAGAAATCATTACTTCATATCCGGTGTAACGAAAATATTTGACACTTTTAATAAGTCATGGTTGTGACGCGTTAATCAGAAACTTGCGCGTGCGCATTATTCGAACGAGTAATCCCGGAAAAAGAGTCTCTCGAGATGTCGGATGTGGAGCGACACGTCATCATTAACGTGTATAACTTGACTGAAGAAGAAGCGCTACTGTGAAAATAATGTCACCAGCACTGGATGACATGAAACCTCTATGACGGCGTTTTAGGGTTAGGACCACTGACAGACAGATAGATAGATAGATAGATAGATAGATGTGTGTGTGTGTGTGTGTGTAAGATTTGAAGGATAAAGTCGTATTTGAGAAAGTAAGTCATATCAAGAAAAAAGTCATAATATCTGGTATTCTGAGAAAAAGTTGCAATATTTAGACAGTAATAATACTGTGATAAAATAGTGCATATCAGAGGACCATTCTGATATGTGTGGTATCTGTGGTAAAATGCAGAACACCGGGGATTTGGTGAAGTTGTTGTCTCTTTTGTTGAAGGAGCAATCGCAGGCAGTGGTCGCCTTCAAGGCGATAGATGGTTATACCTGCTTGCCATACTGTGTGTAGTTTCACGGAAGACAATGAGAATTAAAATCAAAATATCAATCCCGAAGGAGTGGAATTCCAACATTCTCAGTACTGAGCCAAGGCATATGAACCCTCATAAGCCTTAAGTTACCGTAAGAGTTCATATGCCTCGGCTCAGTACTGAGAATGCATTGGAGGCCCGATTACTGTACTGAGAACCCCGGAGTTGCATCTGTTAGACTGCAGATGTAACCAAGATAGCCTTGAAGATGACCACTGCCTGCAAATTCTCCTTCAACAAAAGAGATAATTTCCTTGAAGTTCCCATGGTTCATTCTTCTAAATAAATGCAAATTTCTTGCATAGCCATTTCAAAGTTCTAGTACTAAATATAGCTGCAAACACCAATTAAGGGGCCAAGCACTTTCTGACCCCACCTCTTAGCGAGGTGCAAGACCAGAAGTCATTGGTACCATCAGCGCTTGTTCCCAAGATGTACTAAAGTTGAAGCTGAAATATTGCCTCATTTCCTGTTTTCAGTAGCCCTCCCTAGTTGCAAATGAACTCAAATCTTGTTTGTTAACTTTAGGACATGTTGCTAACTATCTGTGACAAGTTTGCTGTCAATGCGTAAAAGCATTGCTGAGATATGCCCTCATTTCCTGTTTTGTGAATTCGCTGTCAAATTTCTCATGAGAAAATGTCTGTCATGTCAAAAGTCTGAGAAACAAGTTGTATTCCAGATGGTTTCCTGATGCTATCTTCCAAATTTCATGGTTATTGGATAAAATTTGCAAGTGGAGAAGCGAAAAAACTGTCTTTGTTAAAATACAGAGTGACCAACTTCCTGTTTGACAAATCAGAAATTCATTACACCAATGAACACAATGATGTGTTCCAAATTTAGAGACGATTGGACAAATTTTGTACAAGAAGAAGTGGCAGAAAGTCCAATATTGTGGAAATTAACATCATGGAGTCCACTGAACCTGACTTGACCCAAAGAATGAGTGGAAAAGTGGAATTGCATTTCTGTGACATTAAGGTGTTATTATTGTGAACGTATGTCCAAATTTGCCGTATTGGTGGAGCTGGAGGACTTGAGTGGTATACACCAAAACTGCTGTGAAGGTAGCTGAGTGTGTCTTCTATCACTGTGTCAAATTTCATGAAAGCAAACTAAGAATAAGAAGAAAACATTCCATTCCAAATATTCCAATAGGGTGCCTACTAGGGGTGTAATAATACACTGTCACGATTCATTGGCTTCACAATTTCTATTTGATTCGATTCTCAAAATATTTTGAACCAGATGAATGAAGAAAAATTAAGACTGAAAAGACTCCTTTTTTTATTTCTGAATAATAAACAATGCAAAACAATGTGCATTTTTGTCTGTATAAATGTAAATAAATCAAAATTGCTATGAAGAGAAATTTAATATTGTAAACAAATATCTTAAAAATAAATAAATAAATAAATAAATAAATAAATAAATAAATGTATTATAAGTATAAATATAAATAATTTATAAATTCTCCCAAAAATTTGACTAAATAAACAAAGTCTCTGAGCTGGGGAAAATGACTGATTGAAACATAGTTAGTTCAGTAGCAGCATGTGAGGTGTCATATAAACTGAGAATAAAGCTCCAAAGTCAGATAAAATGCCCGGTTTCCATGGCCTCTTTCTCAGGCACTTTAGATCACAGAGGTGTCATTTGGAAGCTACCAAAGAGCTTTTTTTTAACTGTAATAATGTGCTTGTGTAACCATATAACCTGTAATGCATTTTGGTCTTTGCTATCTGTATTTTTTTATTTGTAAAACCAATGCTAAAATATAACCACCCCTCATTAAACATCCCTCATTTTAACACAACGTTGCTCTGATATTGTACAGTTTTTTCATACTATTATGACATTAAAAAAAAAAAAATTATTTTTCTCATAATATCAGACTTTTTTCTTGATATGTTACGACCTTTTTCTCAAAATATTACAGTGTCATTCTTGAAATTTTTGCATTTTTATTTTTTTTTTAAACAGTGGCCCTAACGCACTGTCATAAACTTTAAAATAAGACCTGAAATCTTATTTCTTTAGATGCAGTCTATGACTTTCTGAAATCCAATCACAGTGATTTTAAAAGGACAAAATAAATATGAGTAAAAATAAAGATAATGAGAAAGTATGATTTAGTTCTTGAAATGCATTACTACATTGAAGCTGCATCTAAGATTGATTTGACCTCTTCTATTAAAAAGGGACTAAAACATGAAGGGGTGTGCTGTTACAGGAAAATAATCAAGAAAAATAACCTTTTTATTTCCTTTTATCCAATTGTAGTTACATTTAATGTTGTGGAATGTTTGCAAAACAAGTTTTTATCACTTACTTTATTGCAGCTATAAACGTTCAAAGTTAAAAGACTTTATCCTGAAGACTTTCCCATGTCAGAAAACATAAAGATACAGCTTTACCTCTAACTGTTACAAAGTGCAGACATTGGATACTTCTTCCAAAAAATGTCAAATAACCGTCTTAAATAAACTTCACCATATGTTTTTAATCTATTTATGTGGAGTCATCCCTATATAGGTTTAGAAAGCGCTCATATAAACTTTGCTGCCAGAACTGTCTGAGTTGTGCTGTTAAAAAAAAATTCATCAACACCTTCTGACCAATCAGATTTGAGAATTCAACAGCGCTGTGGTAAAATAGCAAATAATATCAGACCAAAAGAGGCCACATGGCCAGCATCTTACTTGAAACTTTTTAACTAATCATAATGTAGTTCATTTAAAAAAATTGATACTGGGAATGTAGTTATTTGAAATTGAAATTCAAATATCAAGACACAATCAACTGTACTACATCAAGGATATACAACGTCAACTTTTAATGTTTACAGATTTATAGAAGAGAATCTTCTGTCAGCTTTTCACATCAACTATTTTCATTACACTGGTGTAGTGCACATGTAGGTAGTAGGGAGTCAGATTAAATTTATCCTCAGTCTGGTTTTTTTGGCTGATATTTTGCTTCCACTGTGGTTTACATTTACATTTTCATTTACATTTACATTTATGCCATTTGGCAGACACTCTTATCTAAAGTGACTTACAGAAGTGCTTTGAAGTCTCTATCAATAAATACATCCTGATACTGGTTCACTTGGTCATGAACTAAACATACCATCAGTCGAAAAACTCTGTTGAGGAGGTAATATAGTAAGAAACTGTAATCTGTTTACTGTAAAGTACATGTGGAAACTACATGCTATATAATTTACATACCTCATAATTGTTTTCTTTTTTCCTCTGGCCTCAGAGAAAAACATTGTGACACTCCCTCATGTTCAGCGGGAAATGGGAGGCAGGCTTAGGTGCTCTTTATTTCAATCTTTTTAATTTTTTTAAAATTATTTTAAAATCACACACACTCAAGGCTCATGCCAACATAAACACATACACACAGTTATGTGTAGCTCAGCTCTTTCTCTCTCCTATGGCTCTTTTCTCTCCCTCTTTTATCCTCACCACCACTCAGTGAAACTCACAACATTTGTTAGGAAAAATCACCAACAGGTGCAGCCTCATCCATACTCTCCCGACTCCACCCTCCATTCACAAACCAGCGCTCAACCACGCCCAGCCTCCACCAACCCATCAACACCCACCCTTTTTGAGAGAGGAAATCCGCCACAGTCATCTGTGTCTGTACTTAAATGGCCGAAATGCCAGATACCATTGAGTGATCCACGCATTGGCATCGTTCATGAGGTGGAGCCACTGAAGCAGAGCGTTATCCAAACAGAAGGTGAAGGACAATCCTAACAGGTAGTATTGGAGGCTGAGGCCCACCCACTTAATGGTCAGACACTCTTTCTCAATCGTCACTCAGTATAATCTTTAATAATTGAAAAATAGGGATAGGAGAGTGCAATGTTGGGCTAGACCCGCTTACCATCAATTACTTTCACTCGTTGGTAGGCATGCCTGAGGATTTCATCTCGTGTCTGCTCCAAGGGGAAATCCCTGAGGGGAATTTCCCCCAAATGGTGGGTGGGCAGGCCCCTCCCCACCTTCCGTGTCTTCTAGACACAAGATCTGAAATGTGGGCCATTTTATCCCCAAAATCAGTGGTTGGGTGCGGCAAGGACTAACCGCAGACTCTATTTTATGTTTTTTCCCTGGAGTTGAATCATGATGGCCACTAGTGGATATTCATGCTCATCCCTATACACACACCTCACCTTCACCTGGCATGCTGTATCCAGTGCCCCACCCCGAACCAGGCATTGGTGAATTAAGTGAATTTGATTGTATGTAGCCCCTTGAATATTCACTGGTATGCAGTGCATCCAAGCTTGATCAGGGGGAAGCCTGTGGCATGTCAGGGACCCAAACCAATGGCCGCAACTCCATCACGTGGCATTGGTCCTGGAAATGCTCAGGTTCCCTGCAACATCAACACACCTGCCCTGGCCTTACTTCTACACCCATGGCCCCAGAGTGGCGAACCTAAGGGGAGGGAAAGACAGCAACAGAAAAAAAGGGTGGGGAAGGAGGTTCAGGGGAAAAGGGCCCATTTTCCATGGCACAGGAATGGGGGGATGGTGGGGAGTGAAAGTGGAAGAGCAAAAGAAAGAGAGAGGCGGGGAGAAGGTGGGGGGCTTGCTGTCCAGCATCACCTCTGGTAGCTGGGCGATGAACAGTTCCAGAGCCACTAGGTCAACCATATATTCAAAACCACATTCCTTTGCCAGCAGCCACCTTTGACAGGTTTCCCGGAGCTGTTGGGCGAATATGAATGGGTGGCCGAGCTCACTGTGCGTCAGCGAGCAAAACTGCTGACTTTGTTGTTCAGGGGTGCAGTCGACCCATTGCAAAATGGCCTTCTACAGGTCCGGGTACTCCAGTAGGTTTGCCATTGGAAGCTGTTGGGCCGTGAGCTGGGCTTTCCCCAGCAGTAGTGGCAGCAAGCAGACTACCCACTGAGTCTCCCACTGTGACTCTGGGGAGCCTCACACTGCTCTTTGACATGCTGGGCCTGGAGAAGGGCCTGGAAGCGCTGTTCCTGCTCTGTGCGCAGCTCAAGGATGGCCTGATGTTGTGTCTGGTGGATGACCACAGGGAGTGGTGAGGACTCCATGACAGCATATCTTCGTCAATTTTCCCGGGTTTTGGCACCAGCGTGACACTCTCTCATGTTCAGCTGGAAATGAGGAAATGAGATGCAGGCTTGGGACAACTGCTTTTTATTTTGCTCTTTTTTTATTTTTCTTGCTTTCCAGTGCTTTTACAAACACACATGCTCAAGGGTCATACCAGAATAAACACATACACACAGTTCTGTGCAGCTCAGCTAGTCTATCCCCAGTTTATCCTCACCACCACTCACTGAAATGCAGAACACTCATTAGGTTCCCACAGATGCAGCTTCATCCTTACCAATCACTCTCCCGACTCCAACCAGCACTCGACCACTCCCCTGCCTCCACATACACACACACACATATATATAAGATTAAATTAAACTCATGTATCTCATATGCACTGTAGTTTAGAGCTTGCCTATAATGCATATTTTATGTATATTACATGGTAAATATGGTTATGTATATGCTGAGCACTAAGATACATATGTTCTCGGTGCAAATTGTTGGGGGGGGGGGTGGATTTCCCTCCCTCTGCTTTTCATATCCCTTTATCTGGTAGTTCATTTTGATCACTTGTTTTATCCCTCATTTGTCAGACAGGATTAAAATAAATGCATTTCCTATGCTTGACAGTAGATGGTGCAATTTAAACCTAATGCACACTACTAATTTTAGCCTTGATTTTTTTCTATGTAATTTTAGGGCTTGACAACTACACCATTCACCTGGGCAACTACTTGCTACATGCTTCTGCTCTTGTTGAACATGTGGTTTGGAACATGATTTGGCTATGAATCCCACAGTGTGAACCACTCTGTAGGGGATCTAGTTGTTGCACAGAGTGTATGTTTTTGTTATTCTCATCCTCAATATTAGGCAATATTTATCAAGTCAGCACAGCACATAATCCATTGCCTCTTTCACCAGACCAAAACTGATTTTTATTTGTTCCAGATTTTCTTTTCTAGTCCTTGCAGCCTAGATTAGGCCTACTGGTGAAGGCTGTATGCGAGATGTCCTTAACCAAGATGGATCTACTGTAGATGTTACAGATTTTTTGGGATAGATGGCTAATGTTAAAATTTGTTCCATATCTGTGGTGAAATGTTTGAAAGTATAATTCCATGTGGGCCTGTTAATTGTTGAATTGATTCATATAAGTTACAATGATTATTTTCTGTAGCCTTGTCCTACAGGGAATTGTAGACTGTGCATCTGACATGCATTTGAAATGAATAAGAGTGTCATTAAAGTTCCAATGTAGAAATTCAAATTAAAATCCCCCTCTGGTAAATATATTATACAGTATATTTTAATATAAGTATTATAAAAACATAATTGTATATTTTGCTGTCCTGTTAACACCAATAACATGGTGTTATAGCTTTTCAGTCATCGTACACTACCAGTTTTGGACACAGTTGTTCATTGAACGATTTTCATAATTTTTACTATTTTCTGTTTTACAATAATAATGAAAACATTAACATATTAAATCCAAACTATTCTGTATTTTTATTTCTTAACAATATTCATCATGAATCTTTGCACACTCTTGCCATCTCAACTAGCTTCACCCAGGAGGCTTTTCTTAAAATTCCTAAAAAGTAATAAATGAAAACTTCTGCATTTTGTTTCAGAAATAAATTTAAACATTTTGTTGTCCCTACCCCTTAGTGATGGAGGAAGACAAGAAACTATTGGGACCATCAGCGCTTGCTCCCAAGGAGATCTACTAACTTTGAGGGCAAAACGTCATGCTGTTGCTGCTGAGATAATCACCTCTCACAAGTTGCAAGTTTTGTTTCTTAACTTCAGGCCATGTTGCTAAATATATGTGACAAGTTTGATATCAATACATAAAAGCGGCGCTGCAATATATAATGCCATACTATACCTTCATTCTGCTAAATTTTTACCATTCTGCACTGTGTCATAAGTTATCTAATACTGCCATCCATTTACTGTTTCTCCACTAAGCCATAAATGCCATAATGTATCTAATACTGCCATAATTCTACTATGCAAACAACTACTTACCTGTGAGATCCATGCTATCACTTCCACATACTTGTATTTATATCCTGTTATCCTGTTATGCTGAGCCAAGGCAACGTAATCTTGTTCTGTATACATCTACTGTATATTTGAATGACAATAAAGTCTGTCTAAGTCTAAGTCTAAGTCTAATATGCCCTCACTTCCTGTTTTGTCACTTAGCCATCAAATTTCTTTCAGGTTATGTAATTCCACACATATCAAAAATCTGTGCTCCAAATGCTCAAAATGCTGTGATCCATATTTCAGCAAAACAGTTTTTATTAAATTTCAAAATGGCCAACTTCCTGTTTGGCAAATCACAAATTTGTTAAATGATGAGCTCTCAGTACCTTCCAGAAAATCAAGAGAAAGGAAAATCATGATTGCAGGTTGAGTGATTCAAAAGTTATGAGCAGTTTTACTAGTTATTTATAGCTTCTTCCTTCTAGAGGGGATTTAGACAAGATTTGGAGTCCCATAGAACAAGGTCATTTATTCATCTACAAAGTTTGTTTAAAATCACTGTCACCTTTATTGATATATGCCCTCACTTCTAGTTTGGTGACTTTGCCATTAAATTCATTTATATCAAAATCTGAGAAACAAAGTTTGTTTGGATTGGTCTCCCGATGTTCTCTTCCAGATGTCATGGTTATTCAACAAAATTTGTGTGAAGAAATGAAAAAAAAAAACTATTTTTGTTTAAATTCAAAATGGCCAACTTCCTGTTTGTTACATCAGGAACATTCAGCACCTTAATAAGAATCAAGGGAAACAAGAATCATGATTTGATGTTGAGTGGTTCATAAGTTATGAGCATTTTTATGAATGTGTGAATTATAGCTCCACCCAGAGATGAATTTAGGCTAAACCTCTTGGAGTGCCTTGGGGCGACGTCCTTCAGTTATCTACAGAGTTTGGTCAGAATATGTTAGAATATGTTTTGGATCATGAGTAGATCCTTTCTTTCACCACAGTTTGGCCTTTCCATTACTTTAGTAAAGAGTAATCTTTGTATTTCTTTGTGAATTCCACATCAGATCAGCAATTAGAATGCTTTACTCCCCTTCTCAAGCTAATTTAACTAATTTTCTCATCAAAATCAACTTGTGCACTAGATCCCTTTTCAGACTATAAATTTAAAGCCAGATAATTTGATAACTAACCCTGTAGATAATAATATAACTATATTAGATCAGTGATTAGAATGTTTTACTCCCCTTCAAGAGACCGAACTAATTTCAGTAAGTTCCTCATCAAAATCAACTTGAGTACTATATCCCTTACCTACATGTTTCTTCAAACAGATAATACCAGAAACAACAAATCAACAAATCTCTTCTAAAAAATAATCAATTCTTCCCTTAGTACTGGCTATGTACCTAATTCCTTTAAGCTAGAAGTTATTAAACCCCTGATTAAAAAACCTGACCATGACCCTTGTCAGCTATCTAACTACAGGCCAATATCAAACCTCTCTTTTTTGTCCAAGATCCTAGAAAAGTTGAAGCACAACAGTTATGCTCATAACTGCATAGGAATAACATTCATGAAATCTATCAGTCAGGATTTAGGCCTCATCACAGTACTGAGACAGCACTATTTAAAGTGATAATGACCTACAACATGCCTCTGGTCAGGGTTGTGTCTCCTTGATTTTGTTGCTTGAACTGAGTGTAACTTTCGACACCATAGATCATAACATATTTCTAGATAGACTAGAAATTGTTGTTACAGTTGAGATTCAGTATGATACAAGAAACTTAAATTTAAATCTAATGATGTGCATACTCAAGTTCCTTTTAACAGACTTAGCACTGCTTGACATTATAGTATACAGTTATAAAAGTGGAATGACCTACTGTATAATCACACTATCCAGTGTCACCCAGATGAGGATGGGTTCCATTTTGAGTCTGGTTTCTCTCAAGGTTTCTTCCTCTTGTCACCTTAGGGAGTTTTTCCTTACCACAGTCACCTCTGGCTTTTTCATTAGGGATAATTTTAAATTAAAGTTTTATATCCAGATTTATGTAAAGCTGCTTTGTGATAATGTCACATGTCCTCCGTCATTAGTAATAGCTTTATTTGTGATAAGTGTATATTAGTTAGCTCTCTGACAGAGAAAATTCCAACATTAGAGGTGCGCATCCAGATGCTAGAGAGGGTTAGTGAGAGTGAGGGTTAGAGACCAGTGTAGTTTCTGTAGAGATATTTCTGGATGCCTTAGGTGGAGTTAGCAACTTCAGCATTAGAGCCCTCACATTGGGGCAAATGGGTGATGACTCAGCAACATAATTGCAAAGCCACAGCTAATGCTAAGGCTCACCCACGAGAGCACCACTCCTCTCTGCTTCACCTGTCTAAAAGGTTTGCTCTCCTCAGTGAGGCACCTGCTGAGAGACCTGAAAGAGCTATGGTTATAGGAGACTCTATCTTAAGGCACATGAAATTAGCTAAGCCTCTAGCGGTAATAGCAGCACTGGTTAGGTGTACTGTATAACAGGAGCCTGAGCGTCCAACATAGCAGGTAATCTTAGGGTCTTAGGCAAGCATAGGTTTTCAAAGGTAGTTTTTCACATAGGAGCTAATGATATATGCCTTCATCAGTCAGAGGTTACTAAGAGTAACAATGTGGAGGTGTGTAAATTAGCGAAGGCGATGCTCAGTGCAGTAGTATGCTCTGGCAGGTTATGGTCACTGAACTGCTGGATGTCCAGGTGGTGCTCTGAAAACAATGTTGGCTTTATAGATAATTGACTGTTAAATATTAGATCTCTTGCTTCTAAAGAACTTATTGTAAATGAAACTATTACTGATCAGGAGTTTAATATACTGTTTAACAGAAATGTGGATTAAACCAAATGAGTATGTAGCATTAAATTAAGCTATTCCTCCCTGATACAGTTATAGACATCAGCCTCATCAGAGGCAGAGGAGGAGGTGTTGCCATTATTTATACTGATAATCTAGGCATCATGCCAAAACCTAGACATAAATTCAATGTGTTTGAAGTTCTTTATACTAACATAACATATGTAGCCACAAAAAATAAGTCAAACCCAGTCAATTACTCTAATTATTATTTACAGACCCCCAGGGCCATATTCTGAATTCCTAAATTTGCGGATTTCATCTCCAACTTCTTTGTTTCTTTAGACAAAGCATTAATTGTTGGAGACTTTAATATTCATTTTGATAATCTGGAAGATCCTTTGAGAACAACAGTTGTGTCAGTTCTAGATTCAGTAGGGGTCAATCAGAACGTGGTTACTCCCGTGATCTAATGCTAACATTCAGATTAAGTATAGAAAATATAGTGACATTTACACAGTCTGAAGCTATCTCAGATCATTATCTCATCTCATTTAAAATGTGTCTTAGTCATAAAATATGCACCTTGCCACGCAACCAAATGTAAACATATATTCCATCAGCTACTGCACGGAGTTTTGGCAATAAACTCCCAGAGTTATCAACTATGATTGGATCACTGTCTGACCCCACAGAACTTGATCAGGCAACTGAATGCTTAGAGTCACCGTTCCACTACACTATAGATAATGCAGCTCAACTAAAAAGAAAAATAATTGGAGAGAAAAAACTAGAAACCTGGTATAACAATCACACACGCATCTTAAAACAGACCACTCGAAAATTAGAACGTAAATGTCGTCAAACTTAATTGGTAGTATTTCAAACAGCATGGAAGAAGAGCCCCCTGAGCTATAGAAAATCTCTTAGTGCTGCTAGATCAACATTTCTTTCCACCCTAATAGAAGATAACAAAAATAATCCTTGATTATTATTTAATTCTGTAGCAAAATTAACTAGGAATAAGACCACCACAGATACATGCACAGCATCAATATGTAGTAGCGATGACTTCATGAATTTTTTCAATGGCAAAATTTAAAATATTCAGGCAAAAAATTCAGAAGATAAAATTAAAGTCAGGTGGTGTGATAACTAACCCTGTAGATAACAATATAACTATATTAGATCAGTGATTAGAATTTTTTTACTCCCCTTCGAAAGACTGTATATAATTTCACTAATTTCCTCATCAAAATCAACTTCAAAATCAACAAATCAAATCTCCTGTTTACCTCCAAGATCCTAGAAAAGGTTGTAGCACAGCAGTTATGCTCATACCTACATAGGAATAACATTCATGAATTGTATCAGTCAGGATTTAGACCTCATAGCACCGAGGTAGCACTGGTTAAAGTGGTAAAAGTCCTACTACTGGCCTCTGATCAGAGTTGTGTCTCCTTGCTTGTGTTGCTTGACCTTAGTGCAGCTTTTGATACCACTGATCAAACTATTCTCCTTGATAGATTAGAAAATGTTGATGGAGTTAAGGGAAGAAATATAGGGAGAAATTTATGAATTAAAAATTTATATTTGGAATATATATATATATTTTTGTAAAGCTGCTTTGTGACAATGTCCATTGTTAAAAGCACTATACAAATAAAATTGAATTGAATCTGTCAGTCACGTGTTCCAATATTTTTGATCAACTGAAAAATGAGTGAGTTCTAAGTGAGAAAAATGTTCTAAGCTGTTTAATACATCTAGATGTAAATATCAGGAAATGAAAGCTGAAGGGTTTAGGGACAACAGGAATTCCAATCTTATGTGTCATGTGTTACCTTACACTCACTCAATCAAGTGTCATGCAAACACAGGGTGGGTTGAAGTGAAAGGACTATTGAAACATGAGTGTTTGAGAGCAGCATGTAAAGGTAGTAGTGACAGGGGTCTGAAAGTTCAAGGAGAGATGGATATTCACCAGGCACACAAACACTATGGTTATGGGCCTGGTGAATATCTAAACACTGGGGGCAGTCGTGGCCTAATGGTTAGAGAGTTGGACTTGTAGCCCGAAGGTGAACATTCCACCCTCAATGCCACGACCGAGGTGAGACCCTTGAGCAAGGCCCAACTGCTCCCCGGGCGCCGCAGCAAAAAAGGCTGCCCACTGCTCCGGGTGTGTGTTCACTACTGTGTGTGTGCACTTGGATGGGTTAAATGCAGAGCACAAATTCCGAGTATGGGTCACCATACTTGGCCACAAGTCACTTCACTTAACTAAAACCCTATTAAATGTTCTTCTAAATTGACAATAGAAAAAATCATAGTTAAATTGATTAAGCTAAGGATTACAAAGGAATGCCCAGGATGAAAGAATAGCAATGCAAATGAAGTGACTTGCTAAATTGTCTTTTTTGGGGGGAGCTTGAGGACTAAACAAAACTATTCTATTCTAAAACTATTATATGAAACATATAATGAAGCCTATAATGAAACATCATATGAAACATTACTTCACTTTCCATCTTCAGTACTTTTTAAGCTACACAGTTAAATGAATCAGTACAATAAATGTACAAAGGTGTAAGCTATATACACTGAGCAGCCATAACATTAAAACCACTGACAATGAAGGACAACCAGTAAACCGGCAACAGGAACATCGGCCCCCAAGGCTCACTAATGTATTTGGGGAGTGAAGGCTAACTCATCTGGTCCAATCCCATAGAAGAGCTACTGTAACACAAATTGCTGAAAAAGTTAATGCTTGCTATGATAGAAAGAACACACAGTGCATTGCACCTTGCTGCGTATATGGCAGCATAGCCGCAGACCAGTCAGAGTGCCCGTGCCAACTGCTGTCCACCGCTGAAAGCAGCTACAATGGGCACTTGAGCATCAGAATGGAAATCCATGGAGGCCCCAGCTCGCAACTTACAGGACTTGGGGGATTGGGGATGTGGCTGTGTTCAGAAAGAACCAATCACATTCAATCTCATGTTCAAAAGTAATTTTCATACAGCTGTCATTGATTAGATGATTCTGATTAACCCCAAATAAAGACCAGCTGTTTCTATATGATTTTCTTGACATCTTCTTGGTTTCATCTGACTGCTGAAGTCATAGTCTGCAAAGAATTGACAAAAGCCTGTACAGTATCTAACTGTTGAAAGGAATCGATCAGGAGAGTGGTACAAAATAAATTCCAAAGCATTAAATGTACCATGGAACACCATGAAGGCCATCATCAACAAGTGGAGAAAATGGAGCACCACAGTAAGATTACCAAGAAGAGGACATCTCTAGAAAATTTACAAAAGGACAAAGACAAAAACTTACCAGAGAGGCTGCAAGAGACCAACAGCAAGATTACAGGAGCTGCAGGAATATCTGACAAGTACTGATTACACATGTGACAACACCCTCTCAGATTCTTCACATGTCTAGGCTATGGGGTAGGGTGGCTAGAAGGAAGCCCTTTCTCACAAAAAACATCCAAGCCCAAATAATCACCCCAAACCATTGGTCAAAATGTGTTATGCTCTGATGAGACCAATTCCAAATGGTGTAATAATTCCATAATTCCAAAAGGTATGTTTGGTGCAAAAAAAAAAAAAAGCACATTAACAAATGAACACCATACCCACGGTGAAGCATGGTGGTGACAGCAGAAGGTTTAAGTGTTCAGGAGACAGACAGTGGTGTGAACATTAGAGTGCTCAGTGTCTGTAGCCTGTGCACTAGTAAGTAGAACAGCCACTTCTGCTTAATGCTTCTCTGTCAAAGGAAGAAGTGAGTAGTGCATAGTGATTTTAGTCTTAGTATTTTAAATTTTAGTCTCTGAGTGTTTGTGTATGGACAGTGTTTTTTTCATCTCAACATTGAAGGACTGTAAATATACTTCAATCAGTTAATTAGTTTATAAATTATTGATGAGTGTATACAATTGAGGTTAATTATATATTATTTATGTGTCCATGCCAACAGATTGTCTTACTCCTCACAAGCACATAGAAACATTCTTCACTTTGCTATTAATGCATTAAATTAAGATTTAAATGTGCACATTATTTTTGAGTGGATACAGAATGAAAGAGCAGAAGAGACAAAAGAAAAAGTGCATTTGTCTTAATATCTGGTGCACATCAGTGTGATATGCTTACCTTAAGGAATATAAAGCTATAGGTATGTGAATGTGAAATATGTTTATTTGTACATCCAGAGAAAAACAAGAAACAATTTATCATATACATTTAATAACTGTTTAATATAATGTTTTTAAAATATACAGAGCATAGTATGATTTTTCATACTTTCATTCATTTGTCTGTAGTAAGCGCTTTATCTTGATCACAGTCGTGGTGGATCCAATGGGACACACTCATTCACACTTAGGGGTAGCCATTCCACCCATGACATTTGGGATATGGGAGGAAAGCAGAGAGCCCAAAGGAAACCCACATACTGTATACACAAGAAGAACATACACAGAAGCTCCACACAGACAGTAACCTGAGCTCAGAATCAAACTGGGGAACCTAGAGCTGTCAGGCGACAAATTTTAATTCAGTTTACACCAATCATCCATCACTCATTTCTCACCAGTTCTACAGGATATGGTTTCTATTCCATTAATAATTTTGCATGATCCTTCTTAAATTCTCTGTAATTAAAAAAATAAACATTTTACTGTAGCACTAGTTAGTAGTGTTCTACTAGTAATGCTTTAAAACATATGTAACAGTAAGGATCAGTTTTCATCATTTTCTACCTTTTTTTTTGTTTGTTTTAAGCTGCTTCGGAATGGATGGTGTATCTCCACATTACTCCAGTCTTCAATATTTGAAAACAACTAGTATCACATGATCTCAGGATGCCTTGGCCATGATGAGGATGCTCATGAGAAAGACCATGATGAAGAACACCCACATGAAAAACCTGTCCATTACCTTAGCAACCTTCTTCCACTCTGCTCCTTTGGCCTGGTTTGACCTTTGCTCCCGGAAGCAATTGGCAATGTACTCAATGTTCTGCACCACTTTCTGGTGCTGAGCACATACATATGTGCACTCTTCTGTGCTGGTCTTTTTACTGTAGTCCTCCACTGTGTATGGTTTGGCGTATTCATTATTGTGCTGATAGCTGGTGCTATGTTCATAAGTGAACCCGCTGAGTTTTTCAGGAATAGAGAGATCACTTTGTCTCAGTTTCTCCTCCCTCAGGTTAACTTCATTACCATCTCGCCCAATGTGGTGTATGTAATTGGACTGGTGTGTTTTCTGTCTTGATGAGAACTGTGGTGGCATATGTGCCATGTGCAGGGCGTTGAAATGGTAGCCATTTGACTGGTGATTTCTGGCATGGTGACAATCTCTGCCACAGATATTACACCTGTTATACTGATTAATAGACCCATCATGTAGGTGATTGCTGTAAAAACTGGAGAAATAGTCATAGCTTTCCAGACTAGCCAGTGGGTCCTCAACAAAAGGTAGGCCATGTTCACTTTGAGGAGTAGTGCAGTTCTCCCCTACCTCATACACAAAGAAAATCTTTGCCATGTAGTCGATAATTAGGACTTTGGCCCACTGGGGCACCGGTTTGGCTTCTGCACCACAAAAGTGAATGTTCATGATGAAGATCGTCAGTGAGGTAGAGGCTGTAATCATTGTCATTGTTGCTATGTAGTATTTACCTGTGACATAAGACCATGCAACAAATAAGTACATCAGTGAATCTATATATTAACATAATGAGATGATGCAGGCTCCAGTTTTTGGTTCTTACTACTTTGTGCTCTTTTACTTTACATAATTTATAGAAATCTCCAGTATTGTAATGTCTAAATATTTTACATGCCAGGGTCATGCATTTTAAGTACTTAAATCTTAAATCTTAAAACCATCTTATGAGTTTCATCTATATATGGGAAAAACGGAAGGAAAAACCTCAATAAATTAGTGGAGAAACAATGATTATAGATCTTTCCAGACAAATGTACTCCAAGACACAATTAAGAGATTAATATTCTACCATGCTCTGTGGCATATATAAGAATGCTAAGCAGGCCCAGTTGACCTTGATTTTGGATCAAGATGGCAAGAAGAAAATATTTTTGGAGCTTCAGTCATAAAAACTGCTCAACTGGCTCAATAGGATATTCAAATGTTCAGTAGCAAAATTGAATAACGTGATCTTTGATCTATGGAAAAGACATGGATTTAGATCTATGGAAAAGACAGGTATATTACTGTACTGGAGGTATAGAACAGAGATATCAAACAAAAATCCTTCTAATAAGTATTAATAATACTAATAAACACTTAAACCAAATGCACTGGGAGGTAGAAGCCAAGTTGTACCATGGAAGAGATGAGAAGGCACTGGAAAAGAATATAGTTATAGTAGATTGAAGAGCACTAAAACAATGGCCTGATTGCTTGATGCCTACACTGAATGGGTCCAGTGGCTCTGTATGCTTCAGGAGGGTATTTTTCTGGCATGCTTCGGGTCCACATGTCCCCTAATTGTCACTACAAATCAAAGTTACTTCTTTATCCTATGAAGAAACATTTCTGTCCTGAAGGGAGTGGATAGTTCCAGGATGACTCCACCCCATCCATAGGACATGAGGGCTCACTGAAGTTTTGATGAGGATAATGATGTAAAGCCAAACATCAATTGAGGGCATATAAGTGGGAAGAATGATGTTCATCCCTCCAGTACAGTTTGAGGCTTGTAGAATCTGTGCCAAGGAGCACTAAAGCTCTTGTGGTGGCTCAGTGTGGCACAGGACCTTACTAAGACAAGGACTGGATTGTTTTTATAGTATAGTATAGTATAGTATTGTTTTTTCCTTTGTCACCTATTTGTATGTTAATGCCTACTAGTTGTCACCTCTCAGCCATGGGTTCTGTGGCTAGCCTCCATCTTAAATCATAATAAGTCCTGAGAAATATGCATATCACTATTATTCATATGCCTCATATGCACCATAAAGCCATTCTTGTTCTTCCTAGTAACAAGGACTTATGGCTGCTAATGGTTATGGGTGATATTGAAAATCAAGTCTGCTGCTGAAGACATAAGCTTTGCATAATTTCTTTGCAGAAATTATGCAATATTCATGGACAGATTAAATCCTATCAATCCAAATCCAATCCTAATCAACATTGACCATGGAACTAAAAGCTTTTTCACTTTGATAATCCTTTTGAGCACGCAGTGTTGTAAGCTTGAGGATGAGGTGTTACATACAAAACCCTGGCCCCAGACACTGACTCTGAGATTACAGTAGTTCACTCACTGGACTTCTATCAGTTATGCCAACTCAAAAGTATTAAGTGATTAACAGGTGAATCATTCTTATCAACTGTGAAATGAAAATAAAATGTAGCTTTTGGCTACAGTAATGTTTGGCTAATGTATCTTAACAAAGAAAACTGGCACAACTAAATGTTTGACTTATAGTGAAGACATTTCATCATCATCCATGACTGGGAGTCAAAGAGAGCATAACTAGGGTTGAAAGGATGACATTTCTCTCTCCCCTGTTGATAAGATCAGTGTTGGCCATATTTATATGATGTAACATTTCTCCACCATTTGAAACAAAAACTTCTAATAAGTGTTACTATTTTTATAAAAAATAAACACTCCACCCCAAACTCACCAATGAGTGGCACACTCTCAGATGGTGGCATGCTTTCAGCCACCATCATCTGGAAGACAGTGAGGGCTAGAAGCACTGTGACTCCAAGTGAGACCTTCTCACCAGAATCAGCTGGGAGATAGAAGCCAAGTGGAGCCAGGAAGGAGATTAGAAAACAGGGGAGGAGCAGGTTGTAGATATAGAATGAAGAGCGACGTTTCAGCAGCACAGTGTAGGTGATGTCTGGGTATGGGTCTGAGCAGCAGCCATACATGATTACGTTCCTGACAGCTGGCATGCCATGACATTCCCATTCCACATTCTCCACAAAATCTGAGAGGTCACCACTCTCCATACCACCCAGGTTGATGTCCACCTAGAGTGATTGGAGGCAGAAGAATAATGACATATGCAATATGAAATATGCAGATTGTGGTAACACACGAAAATTCTGGGTATATATGTGCATATATGTGTGTGCAGCAGTTTCCATTTTCCATTCATTTCAATTTTATTTGTATAGCAGTTTTAAGAATAGATATTGTTACAAAGCAGCTTTACAGAAATCTGGAAGGAGATTTAGATAAGCAAGGTAGAGGCAACTCCTTGGCAAAGAAAACCTCCCAGAGATGACATAAGGAAGAAACCTTGAAAGGAACCAGACTTAAAAAGAACCCATCCATGGACAGTGGATGATAAATCATTACAGTATACAGGTGTAGAAGAATAGAGTCAATAATTAAGTATGTTGAAAAGATGTTCAGTATGAGCATATTGTGAATAAGAGTTCTATGAGGAGCACAGGATAGTCTTTAGGATTACAGCAGCAGTTTTTAAGTACAAATCTACAGTATCCACATAAGATTATTCACTAAACCAATGGTGAGATATGTAAGTGCTTCCAATATAGCTTTTTCATGTTCATTATTAGAAATTCAGATGCTATGTATGGAGGCAGATATACTGAACACTGCTATATGTACCTAACAGGCACTAAAAATCTCTTGTTTCATATTTACAAAGCCGAGTAATTTTTTGCTGTCAAAATAGTTTTTCACATTGTCAACATCATAGCCTATGTCTGTAGTGTGTATCTATGCAGAGATTTGTTGGTCTGTTTTCTGTTACATATTACCTGGTTGCCATTGTAGGTCCAGGAACCAAAAGTAAGGTTGCACTGCTGGCTGTCGAAGGGGAAGTAGGAGACATCCACCACACATGTGCTCTTTGTGATTGCAGGAGCATCCCATGTGATCTCACCAGTATACCGTAACACTACATTAGTGTCAGGAGGGCCTGATGAGTCTTCTTCATCAGCACTGAAAAAGAGAAAGGAAGCAAGGCAGATATTTTGCATGTATATGTTCCCAGTTTTTTTTTGTTTTTTTTTACATATGGTAACTTAATTTAACAGAATGCTTCTTATGTGATTATAATGATACTACAACATGTTTGCATGATGAGAAAATCTGATATAATGGTTTACTGTTATGTGAGTGATTCCAGGATTGTGAATTTAGCCCCTGAAACTCTTAATGAAAATGAAAATTTATAATCATTTTTTAAACATCGAATCAAAGAAAACATGCATTTATTTATTCTAAAATGGTTAATCTCATTTTTATGAAAGATCAGGGTAAAGGCTGAAAGACAGAAGTGGAAGTTGTTTTGATTTGATTTGAAATTATGAGGGTAAAGGCTGAAATGGAAGTTATTTTGACTCACTTCTATGTTAATAAAATATTTATTAATATATGTATAATATTAATAAAAAATAAGCATGTATATAATCTTTCATCAGCTCAGGCATTTGTTTACAGCTTAAGGCTATCTGCAGACAGACCAGCCTGTCCTCTGCTTATACAGTGACATTTCTTTTGTAATAATTGAATGACTAGTTTTATTTGTCTTAATTTATGGTTTTGTGTTGGCTTGCTTTCTTAATATATCATATTCTTTAGTTAATGCCAATAATATAATATGACTGGGATTCACAAAATTTTCTCGATGGTATTCTTAGTCCCTGACCTATAGAACTAGCATGAGGATTTTTTTTTATAAAGATTGCAAAGCACTTCTATAAGTCGCTCTGGATAAGGGCATCAGCTAAATGATGTAAATGTAATAAAAATTAGCAATTTAACCATATATATAAAAGTGCAGTAATCTATGCAAATTGTATGATTTGAAGTCGATCAAGTCGAGGTTTACATTAGATAGTCTGCTGATGTGTACATTTTCACACACTCGGGAGCAGGAGTAGAAAATGAAAATTTTTCCAAATTTACAGAATTTTCAGGAATACCACATTTCTTGTATAAATTATAATAAAAATGATTTATGAATAAATATGTTCGTATCCAGCTTGATAAATGAGGCCCAATGACAATTAAATGCAAAAGTAGGGTTGAGTTTTTTAGGACACCATAAGCAAATACAGTGCTTAACTAAGGTCCATGCTAATCCCATGAGGATATTGAGAACGTTCTAATGGTTTACTTAAAATGATTTTTTAAACTGATAATTTACTTTCCCTCTACAATTTGGGAACAGGGTTATCTTTTCAAACTGATCTCATCAGTCAATATCACAATATCAATGAAAATAAACAAAAAAAAACTTTTTTTGGTGATGCACCTTCCTTTTGAACATGTAACATGTAGAATATTACAAACATTTCATGGGGTGAATGTGTTCAAGGAAAAGGGTTAGAAAGATGTTTCAAGTATGAGAAGTTAAATGGATGAGGCAAGATAATAATAAATAATATTAATATGAATAGATTAATATATAGTACTATATATAATATAGTATTAATATAACAAAAATAATATTTTTTTTATTTTACTGATTATTTTTTCTAAGGTAGAGTATAGTTATAGTGGTGTAAGACAGGTGCTTTCTTAGTGCTGTAGTGGTTTCATTAATGTTCTAAGTTATTTATCTGAAACATGCACATAGGTTGTTGTGAAGGACACTTTGCCTGTGGTTACATGTCTTTACCTTTATTTGAAATATATTTGTATATGTCAATATCAGGTGGACACAAACAGCATCCCAATCATGGAATCACTTTTTATGCTCTACCAGTATGTGAGTGATATAACACAAATATGCTACTAGATATTTACCTTTTTTTTTTCTTTTATGCTTTTTTCTTTTGAATTGTTATTACTGATGTCTAAGAGTGAGTTGGTGCTTTATAGCTACAGTAATGCCTTACATATTATTATAGCATGTTTAGGGATTCTCAAATAAAGGAAATATCCTGAATGAGATGTACTATCTACATTTCTGACATTTCAACCTTCGTGTAGGTTGTATAACTCTGAAACATAATTTTATTATGCAGAATCCTGATTATCTGTGTTGCTACTTTATCTGTTGTATTGTTTTATTCTAAATTGTTGAATTATTGGTACCAAAAATATCGTATAGACAGTATGTGTTTATAGCTTCTATTCATTTGATAGAAGCTACTTTATATCTTGTGTAAGGATTATAAACTGTGTTACTTGTTGTAAAGGACAATGTCAGGTCTCCAGACCAGATCACTAGGGATGCGGATGACCTCCAGGCCATCATACTCATCTTTATCCCAGCGTAAGTATGCATCATGCCAGACCTGCCGGACCCATAAGTATGTGGTCAGCACCTGATTTCTCTCATCCTATCAACAAAGAGAGGAAGAAAAATGCAGAAATTTGCTATCAACAGAAAATAAATCCCCTGAATCAATCAAATTTTGGTGATTTCTGATTTGTGCCAGAAATAATAATGACAAACAATTTTGGACTGGATTGTTTCCCTGGTTTTTGTGATTTTTTCCCCTGGTTTGCGGATTTGCCTGCTATCTGCCACCTTTAATAATAGCATTACCAGCAACTGCAGCCATCTGCATGAGCTGTTGTACTATTATGGCCAAACACTGTTCATACTGTTTATACTGCTTCTAATGTTATTTCATTGCTACAGTTGCACACATAGAATATACATACTCTTTTTTATTGTATTGTTTATTTATTATTTCTTATATAGCATACAGTAAGGAAGTTGCAAACCCTGTTTTGTTGTACTTGTGCAATGACAAAAAAGACATTCAGCTGGTATATCGAACCATTGTCAAGAAGCTCAACCTCAGTGTCCGACCTCTGCAAAACCCTCTTCACATCCAAGCCCTGGATGGAGGCCCCATAGGACGAGGGTGCCTAACCTTGTACCAGGCCCCTCCAACTCCAAGTCAGCACCTTGCATCACAAGACCATTTCATTTCTCATAACCATCACATCCAAATACCCCATAGTACTCATCTTCCTCAGGATCCAGACACACAATCCCCATTTCTCCTGAGCCAAGAGAGAGTGATCATCAGCTGGTCACCACAATGTAACTTGTCTCCAATTACCCTCAGTACTGAAGGACTCAACCTCCACTGACAGTCCCAACTTCCCCTGCAAATAGAAATCCCATCTGAATATCCAGAAAATGTAGCAAAACCAAAGCCAGTGGTTTACCTCCACATCATCCCTATGACTGTGCTATTGACCTCATGTCTGGAACCATGCTACCCACTTTCAACCACAGAATATAAAGCTATGCGGGAGTACACCAATGCACATACCTCATTCAGAGCTACATTCAACTCTCCACTTCACCAGCATCAGCTGGATTCTTTTTTGAGAAAAAAGGAGGAGGTCTCAGACCCTGTACTGACTATAGAGGGTTAAACCAGATCACTATTAAATAAAGTTATCCTCTACCACTATTTCCATCAGCCCTGGAAGAACTCAGAGAAGCCTAAATATTCACCAAATAAGACTAGCACAGTGCTTACAACCTCATCCGTATCAACCTCATCCATACAGGATGAGTGGAAAATGGCGATTAGCACCACCTCTGGTCACTATGAGCACTGCGTAATGCCATACAGGCTCTCTTGTGCCTAATAAATGACACACTCTGTTGGGAAAGTTCGTCATAGTGTACACTGATGGCATCCTAATTTATTCACCATTCTTGAAAGCCCATGTAAACTATTTCAAACAAGTGTTACCTCCTCTCCATAGAAATTACTTGTATATCAAGGGTGAAAAATGTGAATTCCATATACCTAAAGTGTCGTTTCTGGGTTATATCATCAGTGCCAAAGGGGTATTCATGGACCAAGGCAAGGTGGCACCCGTTACAGAATGGCCAGTTCCCACCTATGTCAAAGAGCTACAAACATTCCTCACCTTATCCAATTTCTATAGAAGGTTTATTAAAGGGTTCAGCTGCATTTTCAGCCACCTAACAGTGCTTTTGAAAAAAGACCCAAAGAAACTGAAGTGGAACTCAGCAGCCGACCAACAAGCCTTGCAACACCTTAAAGAAGCCTTCATTACGGCACCCATCCTGAAACAACCTGACCCATCAAAACTCTTTGTAGTGGAGGTGTATGCCTCTGAAACAGAAGTGGGTACCATCCTGTCTCAGAGATTTGGAGAAAAACCCAAACTGTACCCAGTGGCCTACTTCTCCAAGCAACAGAGAACTGCTGGGCATAAAGCTGGCCCTGGAGGAGTGGAGCCAGAAGTAAGAGGCATACTACAGCCATTCCTAATTTTCATAGACCACAAGAATCTTGAGAATTTGAAGACAGCAAAAAGGCTTAACTCTGTCCAAGCGAGATGGGCACTCTTCTTCACCAGGTAATTTCAGCATTTCATTTTGACCTGGCTCCAAGGATGTCAAAGCTGACACTCACTCTCATGTATTGATCCTTCCCCTCCCAGACAACAGTGTGAAGAAAGTATCCTTTCAGAGTCATGTTTCATGGGTGATCTTATCTGGGACATTAATCAGGAAATTGCACCTACCAATCGTCTTCACAGCCCTGTCACCTGTCCCAACCTCCAGGACTAAGGATGAGACTTGTCACCTAGGCCCACAGGTCAGCATTCATAAAACTTACCAACTGCTCCACCATAAGTACTGGTGGCCAAATATGATCACAGACATTCACAAAAATAATCTTCTCCTGTTCCAGGTGTGCCGAAGCCAAGGTCCCATGAACTCTGCCCTCTGGAAAATTAGTACCATTGCCAACCCCACAATGTCCTTGGTCACAGCTTACTCTAGACTTTTCAAAAATCATTCTGCCTGATCTAGCCTTTGAAACTGCAGAACTACTTTTTGGACACATGTTTAGGTATTTTGTCATACCTGAGGACATTGTTAGTGACCAAGGAGCCTAATTCACATCCAAGGTCTGGAAGAGATTTATGGAAATGTAAAGAGTGGCCCTCAGGCTCACCTCTGGAAATGACCCCCAAGCCAATGGCCAAGCTGAACAGGCTAATCAGGAAGTTGGCAGGTTCTTGAGGTCATTTGGCACAGACAATGAAGAGGATTGGTCTTTTTTTCCTTCAATGGGCCAAGCATGCAAAAATTCACTGAGACATTCAGCCACCCAGATCAGTCCTTTCCAATGTGTCCTCGGTTACCAACATCCTTTATTTCCCTGGAACACTAACCCCACTGATTCTTCAGCAGTGGGTGAGGGTTTCAGGTGGAGTGAGCAAGTGTCGGAGAGCACTCATTAATGTTTAGAGAATGTGGCCCAGAGTAACAAAGAGTTTGCTGACTGACATGGTTACAATCCCCAGTATCAGCCTGGTGATAGAGTTTGGCTCTCCACCATGGATGTCAAGATCACATACAAATGTGGTGGGCCATACAAAATGCTCCAGTGTATCAATGAAGTCACATATAAGTTAGCCCTACCGTGTCATTGCTGCCTCACCCCCTCCTTCCACGTATCACACCTCAAGCCCATCATTTCAGATCCCCTAGCAGAAAGGGTTCCCCCCAGCATGCTGGATCACAGCACGTGACATCCTTGATATCCTTCTCTGCAAGGATTTCCATGCCCAACACCCAAAGAGACCTGGGCCACAGCCATGAGGTAGGCCTAAAAGAACCCTGCTCCCGGATTGAGCTCTTGGGGGTTGGGCTGGCCTAAAAGTATGGCCACCAAGGACTACAACACCCAGCCCTCTCACTCATTGTCACATTCACAGTCACCTGATTACTGAATATACACACCTGGACACATTCACCACTCACCACTATATAATAACACAAGTCTCCCATTCATCCTGAAGTATCCACTCAGTGCTGTTATGCATCTGTCATACCAAGCCTGTGATCTGTGTTCATGGTTTTTGATCTAGATAGTTTCTTTGTGAGAATAGAATATATGATAATAGAATGGACAGTGAAGTCATAAAATGTTTGTATTAAGAAATTGTATAATCATGAATACAGGCTACTTTATGTTTCTGTTATAGGCTAAATATCTTAAAGTTAATTAAAACAGCCAAATGTTGAAAATGTGTCTACTTTTGAAGCAAC
>JAKKZJ010000028.1:9720614-9749555 GCA_033441845.1 Pangasius mekongensis
TATATAAAATATATATATATATATATATATATATATATATATATATATATATATATATATATATATATATATATTATGTTGTATGTTTTTGTGGTAAAAAAATTTTTCTGTTCTTTCTAGGAAAGATAGAAAAATCAATTTTCTTTGTTGGCAAAGAGAATTAGAAACTTAGGACACAATGTTTAGGAAGAGCAGTACATTAAGCATTAGAACAAAATAAAATAGGTTTAAAATAGGATTTCTACTGTGAAATCATATAAAATAAATACTACTGTTTATGTATTAAAAGCCTCGCCCAAAGACTCTTGGTAAAAGGTTTTCCAGGAGGTCTGAGTGCCAGGTAGAGACGGAGAGATTTGCTACGGACTGACGTTAAAGAGTTTTTGGCGGATTCATTTGAACTACTTTTATAGAGTTGTATCGACTAAAATGTCTTGATTGAGGGTGAGATCTAAGACGGGCTGTCAAAATGTTCAGGGACCCCTTTAACTGTGGAAAAACTCCCTCAGAATGAACGTTATTTTAAATGGGGACAGTAATATTTTGTATAAACACTGGAGTCAAAAAGCCTATTATTCCTGAAACATCCATAGACATTTTATAAAAAAAACATATTTTGTTTTATTTCACTTTTAACCTTTTACTGATAGATTCAAGTTGAAACTATTAACAGGCCTACTTGATTTAGAGACTTGTAGGTTTGAATTAAACTCATTCAATTCATGTGACCAGTCAAGAAAGCTAGTAACTATAAACACATAATAATAAATGCAATAAATTGGATAATGGTGGTTTGTGATTTGCAACACCACAGGGATGGACTCCCTGCCTATGCTTCATGGCCCCCTGGGGGACCCCAGAGCCCACTTTGAGAATGTTGGATCTAAGATGCTTGGTTAAAGGGTTCGCTAGCCTTACTAACCACTACTGTAAAAATCACATGGAGTAAATATGACTGTGTACCAATAAAATGGCTGGATTGAGTATGTGATCTAAGATGCTTTCTTAAAGGGTTAGAGTAACTCTTAGTCGATGCAGATTTTAGTTGGTCCTCAAGACATGTGGCACGGATTCAGATCAAAGAGTCTCCGGCGTGTTCGCTTGCGTGCCTGGTTGACAGCCGTGCGGACGGCACATTCGAACACTTGCTGAATGCCACGATTAATGAGTGCAGAGCATTCCAGGTACCCTTTAGCTCGAATTTCATGAGCCACCCTCTTGCCTTCTGATGCTGTGGTGCAGCGGTCACGATATGGCCCCATCTCCCGGTGGTCTGTCTGAGTGCCCACCACCAGGACGGGCACACGAGGCAGATATTCTCGCACCTCTGCTATCCACTTCTGTTGGATGCTGGCCAGTGTGGAGGGGTTTGCCACTGAGTAGCACAGCAGGACTACATCAGCTTGCTGGTAGGACATGGGGCGGATCTGCCGGAATGTGTCATTCCCCGCTGTGTCCCATAAACCCAGGCTGATCTGGATGCCATCCATGAAGACATCTACACCAGTGTTTTCGTAGACGGTGGGCCTGTAGCTGTCAGGGAATGTCTCAGACGTGAAGCGCACCAGCAATGCTGTTTTGCCCACAGCACAGTCGCCGACGAGTACGCACTTCACAGAAGTCCCGGTCATCCCATTCATCATTCTGCAGCTGTGAGAACTTGTGCTTCTTTTTTCTGATCGGAGTCCAGGTTAGAAGTCCTCAAGGGAGAAGAAGGGGTACAAAAGTTTTCATTGTGGGGTGAGAATTGTGCCACACAATGAATATCAGTGGTATCTTAAGTCACGAATTGTAGTTCATGTAAAGATCAAGAAGTTTGCTTTTCTTTTGTGTCAGTGTAACATTCAAAGCAGGCCATTATGGTGTCCAATCAGGAGGATGTGTTTGTTTCAGTCATAGGATGAAGATCAATCTGGAAAAGTGGTTTTCTCAGAAACAGCATAAGCAGTGGAGAAGTGCTACGGTGGCACAGTGTAGGTCTCTCGTAATTTCACTTTTCTTTGCCCTGCATCCAAAACACCCGCTAATTGCTCTTATTTTCTAGATTAAAGAAAAAAAAAACATGACATAAATGATTGCATCTTCATATTCTTGGCCTTCCAAAGACAAAATATCGTTCAGAAAAGATATCTTTCAAACACTGACTGAGGAAGAAGTGCTTTGTGGGTCACTCGTTTATTTAGGTAATAAATTCTAACACCAATAAATCGATTCAATAAACCTGATGTGTATTTTCTTCTGTGTGGTGATGCAAAGAGCTCTTTCAAAAATCAATCATGATTTTTCTCAGAACCTCATATAGATCTAATGTCTTACGTTAATGTAATTAATCTAATGTCTTACAATTTCTTGAAAAATTTAAAAAAGTATAGTGAAATTGTCCTCTCAAATAATATATGTAATGTAATATATGCAAGTATAATACTATATGTGTGAATATAAGAAAATATGATGCATGTAAATATATGATAGGGCTAAGCCGTAGATGAAATTAGCAATTCCAGAAATCGGACAGTTTCAGTCCACTTTTCCCAATATAAGATGCATCAAAAATTAATTTTGTGCTGGGTCATTATTGGCGGTACCAAATTACCGGTGTATTTGAAATTGCTTACAACTACCTAACCAAAATATACACATTTAAGTCATCTGCATTATTACATGTAGTGACACTGTATGGGATTATAAATTAGCAAGTTAAACTAATGAAGTCAGTGTTTCATAAGCACTGCAACTATAATGGCAGAAATGCATAAACAGGTAGAAGTGTGTTAATATTCTTATTGTCCTGTTATTAATCTTATTGTCCTGTCAAAACCTGTTCTGTTTATTTTATGTGCTGAATTAACTTGGCATAGAAGTTTCTCAGGTTTTCAACAAGATAATAGACAAGATAATATAGAAGAAGAGAAATTTTCCTTGTGAAGTCCTCCCAAAATCTTTTTTTTTCATAAATAGGCAAAAAAAAATTATTCTTTTAAATTTAAAGAAATTAAAAAAAGTTAATTAAAAAGTACTTCTTGTTATTTTGTTTGTATTCTTTGTGTTCATATTCTTAAAAACAGAGTAAACTGTATTTGTAAATTGAGTAGTATACACGTAATCACCAGACATTTTAAGTCACATTCATAACAGGCCTCTGTTCATCCTCACTAAAAAACCAAAACCAAAACTAATACCAAACACCCCAGAAACAAATTTTGTAGTTTTGTAAAATCCAATTTAATACAAAACTAAATATTACATTAACTACTACTATATTACAATTTCTATTATATAGTAATCAAAGTTAACAACGTTTCTCACCAGTTTTCAGTCTCTCGAGTTTGCCAGATCGAAGTCGCATCTAACATTCTTGGCGTTCTCAGAAAAAAAGTTCTATAAAGAAATTCATCTCTGATATTAAATTCAAATATGAGTGGTATTGTTAAAAAAAAATTGTTACAATCTTTACTAGAAATTATTTATGAGTTCCTAAACAAAGCTCGAAGAACAGATGTGGCCTCCTCTGCGCAGAATTAAGGGGAAGTGAAATAAGGGGCGAAGGTTTTTTTTTGTGTGTGTGTGTGTATGTGTGTGTCAAATTGTGCATGACACCTCCTTGCATCCGCTGTGTGGTGCATGACAAATCTTATCTGCAAGCTTTATTTTCTGTGCTTTTTCACTGTTTGCTCCAGTAGGCTGTTTGACAAAAAGAGAAATGTGCTCATTGTATGCAAATATGTGTCTAAAATACATTAAAAGTGAAGCAGCATATAAACTGGGCCTTACTGAAGGGCCCAATGTCTATAACTGCCCCGTTCCCTTTTCAACTATTAAAGAAACAAACGTTTTGGCTTAAGCTTGATACTCTTCCTTGTAAGAGATTTAGTTAGCAGTTGTTTAAAAATGTTTCTATGTGTCAGAGGTTCAAAGGCGCAAAAGCTTATAAAGACTGATAAACCAAGCATTTCCTGTCGTGTGTAATCTTAGAATAAGACTGACGGTGTGTCTCAGTCAGCTCCCTAGTTCAGTAGTGAGGGCGCTGATCAGGGAGTCGGCCATTTTAAGGGCTGTCTCAATCGCAAAATCTTCCTAGTGCACTGGAAAAAAAAAATCCCACAATGCACCGCAAAAAAAACAGTGAGCATCAATGCTCACTGTGTTCTCTTACTGGAAATGACATCATATTTTCGAAAGCCAACTTCTGTCTACAAATGTAAGTAGCTTGTTGTCATTGTTGTAGCTCTCAAATGATTACTTGCATTAATGATTTTTAACTTTATATGATGTTCTATATATAGTTTGTTTGAGTCTAAAGACTTTCAAGTGTTTAATGATTTTTTTAAAAATACACTAGCTAGCGTGTGATTAAGCTAACAAATTTATATGATATATAACACGTAAATATTTTGAAGTTTTTAAGTTTGGTGACATTTTACAACCCAAGTACATTGCCATGTCGCCAGAAATTGAGTCATCAGTGTCCCAGTGTATAGTGAGCCAGGGTCCTTACCGGTGCCCTGACTCGTGTACACGATATATTGATTCACCACCTAGGGAGCGAGCTAGCTGATTGAGAGACGCTGTGATTTACATGTCAGGGTTCTGGACTTGTCATGTTGTCTTTTGGCCAATAGAGGCCCCCATTTTTCCCCCATGTTGTCTTCCCTCTGTCTGTTAATTGTGTCATTGCTGCCACCTGTGTCTCATTTCCCTGTCTGTATGTTGTTCCTTAGTTTCCTTGCTTGGTGTTTAGCTGTGTTAAGGCCAGTTCTTTGTGCCTTCTGTAAGTTACCCTGGTTTTCTTGCTTGTTGTTCTAGTGAAACCTTTTGCAATTTTTGATTTTTTTCCCCCCCTCCCTCCTCTTAAGAGACTATTTATGTAGGACTACTCCTTTGAGGAGATATTTTGCGTTGCCTTTTTACCCTGGATTATTTCTTTAGATTTTCTTACTGAACTTTCTGGATAACCTTTGTTTCTTGTTTTTGACTTTTTCTATGTTTGCATTTTTTTTATTTTGGACTATATTAAACTCTTTCAAACTTTCACCCTGTTTGAGTCTGTCTTGTTCACTATATTCTACATCAGTCAACTGGAGGATTGCAGCCCAGATGCACACTCAGTAAAGTATTGCAGTGGACCAAATTGAGCACTTAAAAAGAATTGCAGCAGAGGTCATAAACATATTGAAAAAAAAGACCATAGTTTTTAAGTAGCTGTTTAGTTTTCTAAGCATGAACCAGCTCAGCTTCTGTAGCAGATCCTCTGTTGTGGACTATCCCATAACATGCACCTACTTTATGTAACATATTCAGCTTAATGCAGCTCATTGGACCAGAAACTAGCTACAGGGCTAAAGACATTAGCTTAGAAAACAGTTTCATAGGGTTTCATAGATTTATACTTTTAAATTTTCCCCTCAGGTCTGATTAGTGAAGCAAAGACATGGCTTGTTTAAAAAAAAATAATAATTTAATGCCAAAAACACAACTTTTACAATTGGATAAAGAAGTATAGGTTTATTTTCTGCTTCAAATTCAAAACAGATGTATTCTCTGCTCAGAGTCTGTAGCGCTAGTCAACACCTCTATGAAACAAAACATAACCAGTTGAGATTGAGGTCTCATTTATAGCCATAAACTGATCACTAACAGTTATGTGTTAGAAGTTAACTGTTGTCACTGTTCAGTCATTATTCAGGACCTTTGTAAGTGAGGAATTTTACGTAGCTGGACCTTCACAAATTTAAACTGAATACTGTTCTAGATTTTAGCTTTTGGAAAACATTTTGCCCGACATTTATTTTTCAGTATTTCCCTGTTTTGTGTGTTATGAATGCGTTGCCATTGTAAAAGAAGTAAGGAAGTAGTTTATAGGCTGAGGAATTTATTATTCATTTATTATTCAGCTCATGTGTAATGTCTATCTCCACAGGGCTAACTAAATAAATTTTTTTTTTTTAAAAAGCATGGTTTCTTCTGTGCAAAATTACACAAATTATAGGGTAATGCAGATGATTAAAATAATTTTAAAATAAATAAAATTTTGAAAATAATTTTAGTAAATCAGTGGCCTTATTGCCCTCATGTCATTAGCAGCCTGTCAGCAAAGAAACTTTGTAAAAAAAAATAATAATGAGACTTTTGCGATGGGATAACATTTTCTGTTTTGAGTGGTTAACTGCATGCTTTCATAGATTCAGTGTTGAAAATGTTAAAAGTTTTATTGTTTGTGTTGGTATTTCCAATTTTTCTTTTACAAACGGATATTGTTTCAGACCATAATCGGTTTTTGCTGCCGTCTATAATCATGTTAAAAAAAAGTTTTGGAATAGTAATCTCAGGAATTTCCAGAACATGAAATGTACAAGAGGTTATGACAGCGTGCTAAATGCTAAAAACATTGGATGTGGCCCTTTAACAAGGACACGTGATTCAGAAATGCTCATATATCATCCCCTGGTGGCGCAAAAGATCCTCACTTTAATTTGCAGCCATGTGAAAATTACCTCATGGAAAAACCTAACCTTTGCAGATACAAATAAACGTCAGAAAAAAAGCTGCTGAGTTATATTTTCCCCCACCAACGATTTCTGCAGAAATTGCAGATAGCAGAATTTAGAAAGATGAATGTTGTGTTGATAAGCACAGTTCAGTATTTAAAAAAAAAAAAAAAAAAAAAAAAAAGATTTTCTTTAATCTTAACTTCTGTTAATGAAATGACCATCACAACTAAATACAAAGAACGGATTTTATTCTTCAAAATATACAAATCTGAAAAGTAATGACACAAGCATCATTACAAAATATAAAATTAGACTTGTAATAAAACCACAACAGCTGCAAAGGTGACAAGACCACTTACTCATAAAACATCCAAAAACTTCAACTTTGTTTTTCACAACGACGTGTGTTTTTCTCAGCAATTATCAGGCAGCTTTAGAGAGGTGATCTGCAATCAGCTTCTGTTTGTCGGTATACTTGTGTTCAAGTTCGCTGTCCAATCAGATTCCACTAAATTATCCCTTTGAGGAATGAGCTGATGTCTTTCATCAGGGGGAAAAAAAATATGTGAAAGAACTAAAACTGGCACTGAACACCACTGCATTAAGATTACACACTAAAATTAGTATGATAGAAGGTGTCAGTTTAACTAAAATAAAGCATACATGCACACATACGCACGCACGCAAGCAAAAAAAAAAAAAATCCAATCCTTCTAAAGTGTAAACTCTAGAAAAGACTTCAATAAAATTTAAATCAAGCAGCTTTTACAGGCTTGGTCCACAAGTATTTGACCGATATTACACAACTGTGATATTACTGTGTTGTATTTAAACAGGAAAAGTAAAATTTGTTATTTTGTCACGACAGCCTTGTCTTATTGTTCAAAATAAGAATGACTTACAAAAGCATCACTAAAAAAAAAACTATTACCTGCTTAATACCAGTAACCACTGGACAGATCATTATTGCTCAGAGTGGCCATTAACATTAATTCACTGATCGAATCAAATATGTATTCAAAGCTTACGCACATTTTCTACACAGATATAAGAACCAATCTTTTTTTTTTTTTTTTTTTTTTTTTACAATATTTACAATATTTTGTAAACTGTAAACAAAGAGTTTACAGTATGATATATACATATATGACAGAGCAAGAGAGAGAGAGAGAGACAGACAGAGGCGGGGAGAGAGAGAGAGAGAATGAGCAAGAGAGAGTGACAACAAAATAAAATGTATGAAAATAAGGCCAAATGGGAGAGAGAGAGAGAGAAAGAAAGAAAGTGTATGCAGTATTAAATGTGTAGGAAGAAAGAAAGATCCTGTCATTTCATAGCAGCGGCTAATAATCAGCACAATGCAACATGACGATCACCAAACCCAGTTTAGGCTCTGTATACCTGAGAGAAAGAGAGAAGATCAGTGAATGAGATTCTGTTTCAGACTTGTGCATGAAAGCCACACAATAATTATTGAGAGAGTGCGCGTGTGTGTGTCTGTACTTGTAATGTTGGCTCTTGAGGTAGTCGAGAACAGCAGGCCTGATGCGAGCCACACCTCCTTGGCTATGGTTGCCTCTCCCTGTGATGACTGACAGCTGGGGCCGGCACAAGCCCTGCTGCCATTCTAACAGGAAACAGGAAGTCTATTACACAAGCGCAAAGCTCAAAACTGTGATAAGATCAACACAGGTGCACACTCAATCCTACTAAAAAAACTAAAGAAGTACAATTAAATACTAACTTTCCAACTTTTCAGAGTTAATTGTAAACCTTCTTGGTCTGATAGTACATGCATAAGATCTGAGCGCCAGCGTGTGTGTTTCGCTCACCTGAGGTTTTATTAGCAAGAACCTGCTGCAAGTGATGCAGAGCCTCACTGACATGCAGCCCATGCAGATCCAGAACATTCTGAGGCAGAAGTGTAGCATTAACACGTTCAAATATTTGCACTGCCGCTCGATGATTCGCCTCCTTCATCTTCTGGCCGTGTAAGTGACCCTGCAGGTGCGCGCACGCCCACAAACACACACATACACACACACAAATAACATGTGAGATATTTCGAATCATGTGTGTATCAGTAGATCAGTGTATGTATTAGTGATACAGTGATGTACAGTTTTGCTGTTAACGTTACGCTAAAAATGGTAAAGAATTTTTAAACGAGTAGCCTACTTTTTACAGGAAAAACTACACTGGGTAAAAATCTAATTACAGTATATTACAATAAAATAAGATAGAAAAAAAATATATAGGCTACCAGTTTTACCACTGTAATAACTGCACTTCCAAAGCAGTGTTATAAATGTAGCATTGTAGTGGCATAACAAACATGTCATATAGTTCCTCCACTAGAGTGTGTATAAGACCTGTTGAGCGTAGAAACTGGCCACGTCCTTGCGCCCTTGTCTGTAGGCTTCGGCAGCTTTATCAAAACACTCCTGCTGGCGTTGTCTTTGAAGCATAGCTTCTGTACGAAAGTCCTCGTATTCTGGATCTTCTATGTCCTGGAACTGTGCTGCGTCTGTCTCGTTCTTCTGCTTCTGGCAACCGACATGGAACATAAAACACGCAGTCATTCATTTCTGTTGAATAAAGCCTGTATCAGTAAAGCACTAAATGATGATGATGATGATGATGATAATATAAAGAGATATAACATAAGAGAAGGAACAAGTGCAATAAATAAAAAAAAAAAAAAAAGTATCAAGTTAAAATAGGGTTCAACATGAACAAGAAACATCTATCAATGCAACTAACAATCATTATCAAACCTTTCATTAGTGTAATATAGGATGGAAAAACTACACTGTCTTGCAAAAAGAAAAAAGAAAGCCCTTTATCAAAATACTGCATGTGTCCTTACCCTCTCTTTGCTAGGTGCTCTACACTTCTCATTATTTTCCTGGACAGATTCAGATGCTACTACAGTTCTCACAGGTTCAGCGTCCAATAGTGTGTGTAGAAACTGCTCTGTCTGCTCCAGAGAGTAACTGTATTCAAATACGTTAATGTTAGAGATATGCTGAAACACATTCCTGACATTGGGCCTTATTTGTCAATCTTATTAGTAAGGTTGTGTGTAAATGTTTGCCTAAGTACCAATGTGATTTTTAGTACCTAAAATCGAGCTAAATACTTCAGATTTATGTTGATTTTCTTTGTATTCTTTGGATGCGTATGTTAAGAAATGGTGATTCAGCTGATTCGCATTTAGTGATGCCCACAAAATTCACAGAGTGGACAGCTCACAGAGCGGAAACCGCAAAATGACTACTAAGCAGCCAAAAAAAGAACGATTTCTCAGACGCAGAAGTGGGAGTAGTTTTGACTCGCGCCTACAAGAATAAAACATCATTTAGTAGCGTAACCAGCAAAGTAACGGCACCTGAAAAGGCCTAAATATGAAGAGAAAGAGTCCTCACCGATGCTGTCTTGGAAAAGCAGGACCCTATGCTCAGAGCAGAGGAGGACACTGCGGCAACTCTAAGAGACTTGAGTTCTAGTTTAAAGCAAATGTGAAAAGATGAAAATAAAGCTTGATTGTATATTAATTGGATAGCTGAATTTCTCCTCTTTATGCCAGAAACGTTTGTTTTACAGATGCATCGTGAGGTGCTAACATGCAGTAACCACTGGAGGAATGTAGTCTGATGTATTCGGAAAGAAGCCGGATAATCACACGCAGAAGACTAGGGAGTATACGGCTAATTGTACGTTGAAGCATACCAGATCGGTCATTTGTTAAAGCTGTGGTGTTGTTTGATTAGCAGACAGAAGCTAATTATTTATAGGCTGCTGCCTCTTTAATACCAAATGCAAGGACCCAGTACTGACACACATCCTGTTTCTTTCTCAGCTGTTTACGTTTTCGGTTAACCGACTGTGTTGACCAGAATATCTGCCAAAACGGGTATTTTAACATAACTTTGTGTGTGTGTGTGTGTGTGTGTGTGTGTATGTGTGTGTCCATTCAAGCGCAAAGAGACATGAAAAGAGGAATCAGTTCGGTGTTCACGCGCTGTCTGAATCGCTCCTCTCTCTTTCTGCGTGTGTGCGAGAAAACAGCACTCGAGTCCCGATTAAAATTGCTAGAATGTGTAAACTGGCAAGACAAAACACCAGCAAATGACAAACTTTCACAATATGATGGTTAAACTTAACAGTTAGTCCGCGAATCACATGCGTGCCGAACCGTGGGGCCTGGTCCTTACGGATCACGGATCATCTATGATCCGTTGCACTCCTAGTTGCATGGCATTAAAAGAAGATGCCATGGCAAATGGAACCAACTTATAAGCCAGCATACATCAAAAAAAATCATACTGATCTTTAAGTTCTGTTCCCTCCTATGTGCAGCATTTGCTAACTCTTCCAATATCATCAATTGTGCCATTTGCATCACCTTGGCTTATGGCTACCATATGTACAGACCAGCCCATCCTCTTTTTACAGTACATGGCGGAGTTTCTTCTTAATTCAACAGCTAGTCTTATTTGTCTTAAAATGGATTTGAGTTGGCTTGCTGGCTGTATTTATTTTTTTTTTATATTTAATATTTCTTCAAAACCATTAATATGAAACGACGGGTTTAGAAAATGTAAGCAATTAAAATGCAGTAACTCCTTTGCAAATTATATGATTTGAAGGCGATCACTCAAGGTTCACATTAGTCTCCTTATGTGTAAATTTACACACACTTAGGATCACAAGTAGGAATACGGCGGCTTTTCCAAATTTACGGGATTTTCATGACTACAAAACGTCTTGTGTAAATGCTCATGTGAACAATTTAGGAATATATCCGCTCATATACAGCTTGATAAATGAGGCCCAATGCAAGTAAATTCCTGTGAACATTGTAGACTCATTTCTGACTAAAATGTTAGTCTCCTGTAAACTTTCCTGTGTAGAAAAACTTAAAATGACCTCCAACTGTTACAAAGTGCTGGCACTGGAGACTCCTTCCAAATATGTTAAATAAATGTCTCCTTACAGAAAATCTTTTTTTTTTTTTTTTCCCCCAAGCATTCCACAATACAAGTCTCTATGTAAGCTGTTACTATAGAAACAATAATGTATTACAATGAGTGCATTAATATAAATCTTATAGCTGGAACTACTGTCAGAGCTGCTGTTGCAGAAAATTAGTCAACAAACTCTGACCGAATCAAGAATCAAGAATTCAACAGCACTGTGGTAAATCAATAATTAAAAACCAGGTATGAGGTGCTTGGTACTGAAATAATGTCTCAAATAATAATTTTTTTTTTCTTCTCATACTTGTGGTCTCTGAAGATGTCCCTGAGGAAGTGCCTGTCAATGGTGGGGAAGAGAGCAAAGAGCTGTTTCTCCTTCACTATGGCTGCTCCATCTTTCTTGTCCAGATCCCAGCGACTTAACCTAGACTACACACAGAAACCATACACAAGATGGTGGTGATGTATGTGAAAAGCTGTCTATATTTTAGATTATGCTACAGTGGCTTACATGTTTCAGAAGAAATGAATTACTACTTGCGAGTTTGTGTGATTGTTTTACCTTCTCTAAACTGTCCTGCAACACCTGTTCTTCAAGCATGATGTCCCTGAGAGAAACTGGAGGACGGGACACATTCCAGTGGTCCATGAACGGAAAGCCTTCTTGGACACCTGATTGGGTGCTGAGAGATGAATAGCCATCTGTGGCAATGAGAAAATGAGCAGCCGAGTCCCTCAGCCCAGCCGCCGCTGGCTGTGACTCACCCCAGTGTACAGAACCTGGGTGAGCGCAGAATAAAAACAGTGAGAGAGCACTGGGAGCTAGAGACAATTCTACACAAGCATGTCTGTCCAGAAATATCTCGACTTACTCTCTTGCAGTAGATGATATGAGAGAGCTGCTTGTCTGTGCTTCTCCTATCCAAAAACAACAGAACACATTCTTGAAGTAATTTTTGCCCGCTCCGTTTAATCTTTTATGAAACCTTCATTAATTTGAAAGGTCTGTGCCACCACAGTGTTTGTACCAATGTTGTTACTTTATCAAGTGAATGTACATTACAAATCAGCAGATTTTATATTTAACAGATTGATTGCTATATAATTTACCTGGATAGTTTCTTTCCATTTCTGATGTAGGAGTCTGGCTAAGTTTAGGTCCATCAGCACTGAGCAGTTTTCTGGGGAAAACTCACCTATCGTCATGTATAACAGACATACAATCATTTAAACATGCTGCTTTGTATTCTTATTTTACATATTTTTTCCTCCTCCTTTGTTTTCATATATGACATTTTGCATATTATTTAAAATAAACTACAGGCGGGGTGAAAGAAATCAAAAGCAAAGTGTCTTAGTAAGGTGTTGGGTAGCCACTAGAACAGCTTCAATGTGCCTTGGGATTGATTCTACAAGCCTCTGTAATTGGGGTGTAACCAAATACGAATACATTGTTTGGACTTAATGGATGTGTTCTAACAATATAAGTGCAGATACAAATAGGACATGCACTATTCATTTCCTTTCTTTCATTGGTAAAAAGCTTGCTAGAAAGACTGGCATCTGGCTAGAGGTGTGCAACGGGACTGAGCAAGTAACTGAGCAAGAAGTTTTTTTACTTTCATGCAGGTAAGCGGTCAGATATGAAGCTTGCGGGGCAAAGAAGGACCATGCGATGCATATACAGCATCCTTAGCCATGGTGGTTTAAATTAGGCTACTAGTGTGTTTATATTTTAGGAAATAGAACTAAATGAATTACAAAATAATGCCTACGTGAGCTGGATTATATAAACAGTCCTGCACACATCTCTAGTTGAGCAATAATGTAACTAACTGATGTACAAAACAAAACAAAAAAAAGCATACAGTTTAGGCCACAACCACTTCAGGTTTAAGTCCGAGTACAGATGCAGATACGGATATTTGGCAATCTAAATAGATACAGATAATGATAGTGTCACTGCAGTACACCCCTACTCTGAAACTGTACTGGACTGAGATGCTTCACTTCAAGTGAACAAGTGGAGCCAAACCATGTAAATAAATGCCCCCATAGCTTAACAGAGCCAGTTTTGTCCTTTCATTTGTCACCCATATGCAATGTCAATGAAGTTAATAAGTACACTGTCATCTTTAATTTAACAGTGGTATGCCACTTTCAGGGGAACTAGGCTGGAATTAAAGCCTACTCATTTTAAAAGACCAAATGTAATACAACAGTGGGCTGCTCAGCTGGTTTTCTGGTGCCACACGATACAAATATATTACATCTTAAGAAGGTAAGGTACAGTATATGCACTATAAGGACAAAAGTATGTGGACACCTGACCGTCACACCCATATTGAGACTTCCCCAAACTGTTTGCCACAAAGTTGGAAGCACACAACTATATAGGATGTCTCTGAATACTGTGTAAGCATATGGTATAAGCTTATCTGCTGAATACTATGTCATAGTTGTTATGTTTACATTCACAGCATTTTATTAGATTGTTATTCTTTTGCACTACCTGTTATATCTGACACTTTCAGACTAGAACTGTGTACTTGTCGGCACTGCACTGTCTCTTACTGTGCCTACTGTACTGTTTTAATAGTTATCATACTGTCTTGTGCTGTTTGCACACGTTTGCACATGAACTTTATGTAGAAATGTGAAGTCTCATGTAGATCTGTGTTGTTTTATGTGACACCATGGTCCTGGAGGAACATTGTTTCGTTTCACTGTGTACTGTACTAGCTGTATATGGTTGAAACGACAATAAAGCAACTTGACTTGACATGACTCAACTGTAGTATTATAATTTCCCTTCACTGGAACTAAGGGGCCCAAGCATGTTAAATGAAGCAAGGTTTGCCAAGGGTGGAGTGGAAGAACTCGAGTGGCATGTACAGAGCCCCGACCTCAACCCTACTGAACACCTTTGGGATGAACTGGAATGCCAACTGTACCCCAGGCCTCCTCACCCAACATCAGTGCCTGACTTCACTAATGCTCTGGTGGCTAAAGGGGCAAATCCCCAAACCCTCCTAGAAGAGTGGAGGTTATTATAACAGCAAAGGGGGACTAAATCTGGAATGGGATGTTCAACAAGCATATAGGGGTGTGATGGTTAGGTGTCCACAGACTTTTGTCCATATACAGTCCCCTTCAAAAGTATTGGAACGGCAAGGTCTTTGATCTTCATAATATTACGAGATTTATAATATTTCATCTTTCATTTCTGATATTTACATCTAGATGTGTTGAACAACTTAGAGCTTTTGTTTGAACCTACCCATTTTTCACGTGATCAAAATTCGTGGAACATGTGACTGACAGGTGTTTCTTGTTGCCCAGGTGTGCCCTGTTAGATTGATTTTTAAACAATGAATAGCTTTGAATATCTTCTCTTGGTTTGAGCCCTGGGTTTTGCCTGTCAAGACTGTATTTATTGTTAAAAAAGATAAAACGGCATGAAGTCCAGAGAGCTGTCTACGGGAGAAAAGCAAGCTGTTTTAAAGCTGAGAAAGGAGGGAAAATTGATCAGAACAATTTACAAAGAAATGCACAAGCATTGGGTTTGCCCAATATAACAACTTGGAATGTCCTGAAAAAGAAAGATACCATTGGTACCTATGGTAACAATCAAATGTTAAACAGGCCGGCCAAGGAAGACAACAGCAGTTGATGACACATTGCGAGAGCTGTGAAGAAAAACCCAAAAACAATAGTCAGTGACATCACCAACAACCTCCATAGGGCAGGGATGAAGGTATCACAATCTGCCATTCAAGAGAAGACTTTGAGAGCAGAAATTTAGAGGCCATACCACGAGATGCAAACCGCTCATGAGCAGTAAGAACCAGAAGGCCAGATTGGAATTCACAAATAAATACAGAGATGAGCCACAAATGTTCTAGAAAAGTTCCAATATTAACCTTTACCAAAGTGATAGAAAGGCCTAAGTGTGGAAAAAGAAAGAATCTGCTTATAATCCAAAACCATATGAGCTCACTGGTCAAGCACAGTGGAAGTAGTGTCAGGGCTTGGGCTTCCATGGCTGCTTCTGGAACGGGCTCACTAATCTTTATTGATGATGTAACTCATGGTGGTAGCAGCAGAATGAATTCAGAAGTTTAGAGAAACATTCTGTCTGCCAATTTACAGAGAAATGCATCCAAGCTAATTGGGAAGAACTTCATCATGTAGCAAGACAATAGCTACGTGCACATCAATATTCCGATATTAATCTGAATTTGGCAATGTTCTCATTAGAATTGAGTCATGTAAATGCCGCAATCCAAGACAATATTATTATTAAGACAATAATCTGAGTCCGCAAATTCCAATTTCCACCCTTGGAATATGCCTGTTTTAATGAGAAATTTGTTGCATGTAAACACCTTATTTAGAAAATCCACTGAAAGGAGATAGCCCCAAAACACCCAACAACTGAATGACGCTACAGTAAAAGCCTAGAAAACTCTCACAAAAGAAGAATGCAACAGTTTGGTGATGCCAGTGGGCCTGATGCAGTTATTGCAAGCAAGGGACATGCAACCAGATGTTAAGTGTTATTTACTTTAAGACTATCTGTTCCAATACTTTTGCTCACGTAAAGTTGGATGGTCTGCCACCAAGGGTGTCATATTCCAAGTTACTTAACACATCTAGAAGTAAATACCAGGAAATGAAAGCTGAATTTCTGTTCTAATGTCTCATATTCATCTTTTGATCTCAAACACAAATGTTTTCAATGTAGAGCAAAAACAAAAGAATTGGCCATGTCATTCCAATACTTTTGGAAAGGACTGTAGTCAATTTAGTTTCTTTGAATTATGGGTAATTTAAAGCACTGACAGTAAGGGCTAATTACCTGGGGAGATACCTACAGGCCCAAACAACTCAGTGAGCTGCAGAGCAAGTTCTGTGGTTAGTTTCAGCTCCAGTGTCTGAATGTTCATTGGCCCATTTTTCCTCTGATCCCTTCTCTCTTTTTCTCTTTCCTTTCTTTGTTCCTCCTTCTTGCGCTCCATCTCTTCAAGCTGTGACAGCATTATGGCATTTACTTCTTTTATTTTCTCTCTGTCTTCTACCTCATCCTTAATGCCTCCATCAAGATGCTTCTCAAATACCTCAGTTTGCAAGACTTCATTTTCTAACTCTAAATGTAAAGAATCCTTTAGAGCTTTACTCTCTCCAACAGGTTCATTAGGATGTATTACAATGGAAGGTCCAGGCACACACTCAAGTGTTTCATTTTGATCTGGCTCTTCAGGTTGATGCGCTAAATGTTTGATCATCTGGTCATTACTGTCCTCAGGTTCCCGATCAACAATATTCATAGTAGAGCTGGTGTTACTTGGTACCACAATAGCTGGGTTTTCACAGCAATTGCTGCCAGTTTCTTCTACTACTGTCTCTCTTGTGCATATTATATTTGGCTCAAGCAACTCCCCTGCCACCTCACAATCACAAGTTTCTTCCTTAGTACCCTGAACTAAATCATATCCTTCTGCATTTTGATGATCAGAAACATTTTCCTCTTCATCCCTACAAAGATGTTCGCCTGAATCAAGTAGCAAGTTGGTGGTCCACTCCATATCCTGGTGACACTTTTCATACAAGTCCTCCAGAGTCTCCTTGGGAACATGTTTAAAATGGCGGCTAAGTATTTCCAGGCTGTGCTGTTTGAATGGTAATTCTCTCAAGTCATTCTCCTCTACCTGTGAGCCTTTCTCATGACACACACGGTATGGTATCACCTGCTGCTCAGAAGATTTCTCTTTATTTATTTTTGGAACAAAACGCAAAGGGTTTCCCTCCAAAATAACTATTCCCATGGTACAGCTGTCTGACTCTGGCTTAGAACATTTTTGCTGGTCAATTCGCCACAGGAGGGCAAAGTCCTGAGGTTCTGTTTGGGCAAAGGCACTGGGGCATGTTGTGAAAAGCAGTTCTGGTAAAGGATTCAGCTCTGTCTGCTGCAGTGAGGTGACTGGAGACCCAGCATGAGGACAAGACGAAGGGCTTTGCTGCGTGAATGTAAGTGCCAGTTTGCAGGATTTTCCTGCCCTCCGACTGGGAACTTTCCTTCTCTCCTGGCTGGATTCAGGACTATACTCCACCTCACCTCTTGAGCTTAGGGACAGGTTTGGTTTATCTTTCTGCTCTGAACCTGTCTCCAGACCCATTACCCCATTTGCTGGAGCATGTACATCTGTACATGCCTCTTTTGTACCCCTTTTGGAAGACTCATCCTGACTGGCTCCAAGTTCTTTGATGGGGCTAGGAGTATGAGAATTGCTTTTTCCTGGATCACTGGATCTTTCAGACTTCCAGTCAAGGACACAGTCAGGGAGTACTGGCTGAGCCTTAGCTGCCAAGCTTGATTGATGCCCATCATCACCTAAGGGTAGAAAGTCCTGAGTTGTTTCTTGGGTAATTTGGTTATTGTCTCCCTGAAGAAGATCTAGAAGCCTCTGGAACTCTGTCTTATTTGGGGTGTCAGAATTAAAGTGTCCTACAAATTTACTGTCAGATTTAGTTGTGTCTTCTTCAAAGGTTGACATTTCCTCATTCTGGTTTTTCACTGTCTGAGATGCTGGCTTCCAACTCCATTGCATGCGCTGTTCAAGGATTTCAGAGGGCCAATCACCCACAAAATCGAGCTGTTCTGTATTCAATCTAACAGCATCCCCAGTATAATCATCCTCAGAATCATCCTGGCTTGCTTTCCTTACAGAATCACTAAAGTCATAGTTCAGAGTGCCAGCGTCTCCAACTGCAGTTCTGGTCTTCTCCCTCACTCTCTTTACCCGCTGACCAATCGACTCTGCAAACATCACAGGCTGTTCCAAGATCCTTGCTTCCAATTGGCCAAGATCTTCATTTACGTTGCAGTCATTCTGTCCAGAAACTGCCATACAGGCATCCAGTTCAGTGTCTAAGTCTGCTCCATCTAGCAGCTCAGCCTGTGGTGCTTCAATCAGTTCTGTTACATTTTCCTGGGAGGACATGTATTCCTTGGAACCATGTGATGCAATGTTGCTTTCTGCTGCACCCATGTTTGCTGAGGTAGAACTACACTTACAATCAACTGATGAAACATCAGGCAGAGAGGAGGAGAGATAGCTACCAGGTTTACCAAACCCAGAGTCACCCACTAAGTCAGGATGGCTTGTTAAAGGCTGCCTGTAAGACAAAATTAGAAAATAACTAATGACTAAGAGATAAAAAGGGGCACATATACAATCAGGTAATTGTACACAATGGTACACTGTTCATGGTTTAGTCATTTCACAGAATTTAAAATAAACCATACATCAATACGGGTATCAATCTGATACATTGCTCATTTACTCATACTTGCCGCTGTAAAAATGTTATGATACCAATATCCAATACTATGTGAATTTGAGATAAACCTTACAATCATATTTCACAATTCATGATGGCAATCAACGCACAGCAGACTGCAAACTGTGCGCTGTGAAAAAATACCAAGGTTCTACAGCATCTTCCTACAATACAAGTAACTTGATAAAATATCAAACCTAAAACTCCAGATAAGGAATTAATTGCTAACAGCACACAACAGCAATCAACACTGTAGCAAAAACTAGCTAGACGAGAAAAATGTCTACACACAATACTAGGTGAATAAAATTCAATAGCTCTTAAACACAATATTGTTCTTGACGATCAGTCAGTATCAGTCATTGACAACAAGGGATTCCAACACAGCTGTACAGAAGTGCTTTTCCAAATTGAGAAAAAAAAAAAAAACCTCTCTTCTCCACTGCAACTGTACTCAATCTAGGGGAACTAATGTAGCTAGCTAATGCACTTCATTTAAAGTCAACTAGCTAATGCTATAAAGAGCCTAGTAGCCTAAATGGCTAAGAATGTGTGCACCTTTCATGCCCATTATGTAAAAAGAGGAACATAAACAGAGCTAAATAAAATGTTTCCTGATGTGCTTGATTGCTTAATACTAAGTATGTTACTAATTTCAGTATTAGTACTGATATCGATAGCAAGGAGTACGCAGAAACATGTGCCATGCTCATACTCTGTCTGAAAAATGGTACAGATGCATCCCTAAATCTAACAATGAAGGTAAAGTCCAGAACTTTTCAGCTACACTCTACTCATATCTAATTTAGGCCAATCATATAACATCACAGTTCTTTTACATGTAGCTTGTTATTATAGCAGACCTTACATAATTGGACAAATTTACAACAGTCTCTAGTCTGTGACATGTTGACATCACTAGAAGCTGGTATCTATACACTGTTAATGCTCTGTCACCATTGGATCTATTTTAGAGGATTATCAATAGCTTGCATCATGGGTAAAGCCTGTGAGGTCATGCTCATGTGTTGTTGATATGTTTAACAGTTTCCTTTATAATGTTTTCTACTGCTACATCCCACTGAGTTATGATTTTCACTCCTCTTAATTGTAGGCTTTGAGACACTTATGTCAACATTGGTTTGACAGTTTTGTCCATTATGTTAACCCCAATGGCCCCCCAAATGACCTTGACACTATGTTGGATCTTAACATTATCTTGTAGAGACGGCCCAGTAATTAAAGATGAAATTCTACACATGTGCTGGAATACAGAGATAAAAACAAAAAAATTGTCCAATCATCTATGGATACTGCTATATTTATGTCTTTTACTAGATAATTAATTCCTTAAGTCTTATAATGGTACACAAACTCACTCTGTTGGGTGTGTCTGGCACACATCTACACCATAGATGGCTGTGGATTTGGGCTGTGAAGCCATTATATTCTGGACAGATACATAACGATCTTGGTTCTCCAGCATGCGTCGAATCTTTTCCTTGGTTACTCCATGTTTTGTACGTCTATAAAAAGAGAAGAACAGTTGGACAGGAATACTTTGAATATTCCACAATCATTTCATTAAGTTGATTGACCACTATTACTTCACTAATATTTAACTCCTTCAAAAAACCCTACATTGACCCCACAAGGTCTTTGGAACCTGAAAAATAAAACCTTGACTTTTTGGCTGCTCTAATGCTCTTTGACATTAACTAGGTTATGATCAAAGATCAGCTTGAAAGGTAAGAAAACTTTACAGTATGACAAATGTACAACCCAATATTATAGGATACATCTAGGTGAGTAGTCAATATCATTGTAGGATACCAATTTAAGGTATTTAATACCACTGATACCATTAGCTAACTTGTAGCCAGCAGGCCTATGGTTTAGCTATCTAAGATTGTTTCTTTGGGTTCATTTTGTAGAAGATTTTGCTGCAATCCATTGTACTCTGAATTCGGAAAGTTCCAAGTCAATTTTCCCGAGTTCCAATCTAAATGCTTTTCAGTGCTTCTGCTTAGAAAAACACAGATGCCCAAAGCAAGGCTATATTTGAATGGCTAGTCTCTGAATGTGATTAAAAAAAAAATTGTGATCCCCCCCCAAATCTGCAACTGTCCAGTCTAGGTGAGACTGTGTCCACAATAGCCTCAGATTCCCAATGTTCAACCCAATGTTGTCTTCTGCTGTTAAAGCCCATCCACCTCAAGATTCAATGTTTTGTGCATGCTGAAATGCTTTTCTGCTTATCACGATTGTAAAGAGTGATTATACGAGTTACTATACCCATTTTCCTCTTACCTCTCTTATCAACAAGGCATTTCCACCCACAGAACTGTCCAACCACAGTATCTGCATGATTTTTTGCATTGCGCTTCTGCCACATGATTGGCTGATTAGATAAATACATGAATGTGCAGGTACACAGGTGTTCCCTAATAAAGTGGACAGTGCGTGTATATACACTGACTTAGCTAAGACCTTCCTGAGTAGTTGTCCTTGTTTCTCTAGTTCTCCGGTTACTGTATATTTCAGTGTTTATGATGTAGTGTTATGTGCTGTGTTTTAGATTTTTCTTATTCTGTGTTTGCTTCTGCTATACTTTTCCAACTCTCTGGGCTTGGTTTTCCACCAGGTGTTGGGCTCACGGAACAGCACTCTGTATTTGTGCTTCTGTGCCTGAAGGAAAAAAAACAAACAAGTGAAACAAAGGTCAAAGGTACATCTCCAGTCCTGTGTTTGCATCAGGAATGCTGTGACTCTGTGACTTATCTTTATAACTGTCATCAAATTAACATTTTGCTAATTACAAATGCTAATTAAAATGATTCACTACAGAAAAATAATGGAAAATGAAAGGAAAATAGAAATTGCTAATTTATTGAACACATTTTTAATGTCTTTTTTTCTTAAGATTTTGTTTGTTCTTAAAGTTTAACGTGACAACGGGGTTATTCCACAGAGCAGGGGTAGACATCATGAAGTGATGAAACATATGAAAAATCGTGAGCATGAGATTTTTAGAGACTTGTGGTGAGTACACTGAACGGAATATGTAAAGTTTAATGAATAAGCAAAATCAATGCTTTGCTCGCTTGCTCTACGCTTTATAGGCTGTACTGCCAGGCACAGGTTGTTCAAAAACACATCTAGGATGAAAGAGAGCTATGTGACTCTGACAGTGTGACAGCAGAAGTCCAGTGAAACTTTAGCCATTTTAAATTTGTCAAATTTTAATGTACAGCGTTTTGCTGTATGCTGCTAAGAGTCTGAATGGATGACACAAACAGTTTCAAAAAGTTACATTTATTGTACTTTAATAACACTGAATTGTTTAACTGAAAATGGAAACCTAATGCACATATTTAGGCAATGCTTATTTCTGTGGTATTATATGCTGCAGCATATCGTTTCATATTGAATTTTAATTTTGCATATGGCTTACACCACTGGTTATATGTCATTTATTTCTGGATTATTTATTATATTTGATAATCCTTCTTAACTAAGCCTCCAAATAGTATTAACAGAGCTCTGTAAGGCATTATAAACTGATTAGAAATTTGGAGTCAGAGCCAGCATCCATGTAGTTCTATCGGGGCAAGCTATGAATTATAAAGAATTATGTACAGCATGTAATATGTTCTAAAGTCTTACTATAATGGTAGCTTAAAGCACCCGTATCTTCTTATTACATACATCAATAGTATAGGCAGCATCATAGGAATTACATTCTGACATATTAAGGAAAGTCCTGCAGCTCGAACGTGTTATAAGCACATTATTTTTTAAATTATGTACAGTAAAATGACTCAATGACTCTTTATGGCTTACCAATGCAACATAGGGCTTCATCTCCCAGCACTGCAAATTGGTGTTGTCTATAATTATAGGGGTAAGATCTTTCTCAAAAGCTTCTTTCGCTGAAAATAAGGGTGAAAATTAATGTTTCATGACTATGAAAATGTATCAGTTGTATGTAATTTTAATGTTTTATGATGACCAGTTATTTATAGACACCAGGTAATGTTGAGACTTAGCTGTGAATTAAATGTGATGTGCTAATAGTTAAAAAAAAAAATAAAAATAAAATAGAAAAATCATATATTATTACACACAGTATATAAATCCCAGTCCCCTCCAAAAGTATTGGAACATCAAGGCCAGTTCTTTTGTTTTTGCTATACACTGAAGACCTTTGGGTTTGAGATCAAAAAATAAATATGAGAAGATGGATTGGAATTTCAGCTTTCATTTTTTATTTCAAGAAAGAAACTACTGATGAACTAACAACCAGAACAGGCCAGCCAAGGAAAACAACAATAGTTGATGACAGAATCATTGTGAGAGCTATGACGGAAAACCCAAAAACAACAGGCAGGGCAGGGCTGAAGGTATGACAATCCTGAAGAAGACTACACAGAAAGAAATATACAAACAAGTTTAGAGGCCACACCACAAGATGCAAACTACTCATCAGCAGTAAGAATCAGAAGGCCAGATTGGAATTCACAAAGAAATACAGAATTGAACTACAAACGCTCTGGAACCAAGATTAACCTTAATTAAGAAAGTGATCAAAAGGCCAAAATGTGAAGATGGAAAGAATTTGCTCATGATCCAAAACATATGAGATCATTGGTCAAGCACGGTGGAGGTAGTGCCATGGCTTGGGCTTGCATGGCTGCTTCTTGAACGGGCTCATTAATCTTTACTGAGGATGTAACTCAGGATGAAAGCAGCAGAATGAATTCAGAAGTCTGCAGAAACATTTTGTCAAGACAATAACCCAGAGCATATTGCCAACACAAGAAAGGACTTGGAAAAAAAAGTGGAAGGTTTTTGACTGGCCAAGTCAATCACCAGACCTTAACCCAATTGAGCAGCATTTCACCTATTGAAGAGGAGACTGAAGGGAGAAACCCAACAAAACAAACGACAACTGAAACAAGCTGTGGTACAAGCCTGGAAAAGCATCACAGAGAAGAGGTGTTGGTTTGGTCATGTCAGTGGGGTCGCCAGCTTGATGCAGTTATTGCAAACAATGGACATGCAACCAAATGTTAAGTGTTATTTACTTTAATATCTGTTCCTATACTTTTGCTCTGGTTGATCTGACACCAAAGGTGCCATGTTATAAGTTGTTTAACACAACTAGATGTAAATATCAAGAAATGAAAGCTGAAATTCTGATCAATCGTCTCATGTTCACCTGTTGACCTTAAACGTAAATGTCTTCGCCATATAGCGAAATAAAAAGAACTGGTCTTGCCGTTCCAATACTTTCGAAGGAGACTGTATATATATATATATATATATATATATATAGTCCTGATGACCACATTCTTTTATGATCTTTTAGACCCAGTGACAACAGCTTTTCTTGTATCTATCTTTTGTAGTATTCCTTCACTGTTCTCTGGTAATTTCACAAAACCTGATGTTAACTAAACTTTTACTTTTAATCAATGCACTTGTAAAAAAAATTTGTAAATATTCTTTTGCTATATTCCATCATTCTTCTGCTGTAAAGCACTTTGACCTGGTTTTTTTTTTTTAATAAGAAAAATAAATAAAAACAACAAATGCCTGGAAATGATAATGTAATGCTTACCTCTCCAATGGTTCCACGCATGGGCCTCTCCAAGTAAGTGTGGCTCAAAATGGTATACTCCGTTCTGGGTGAAGTACTCATCAGTACTTAAGACTATTCCACCCGGGTTTTGTTCCAACATTGCACTGCAGAGGACAAGAAAGACCACGGCGTTATGGTCACTCAAACACACACACACATGCGCGTTTGTCTTACTATCCTGCTAAAGCTTCCACTGACATAATTACTAAAGCAGCTCATTAATGCAGTGCTAAACCTAACCTCAACCTTAATCTCAGTAACCAAAAGGAAACTTCTAGTTTTTTAAAAGCTACTTTTTGTAATTAAAAAAAAAAAAGAAGAAAGAAAACTTTTTAAACACAGTTTTTCTCGTAAGGATTAGTGTGCTCACAAGGTCAAACCCGTCAGATATTCCTGTTCCTGTGAGAACATTTGGTCCCCACCAAGATATATGAACCAGTTATATAAGATCCAGTTTGCTTTAACCCCAGACCAGACAGTCTTTACCACCCGTCATTCATACCGTACATGCTATCAAGCAGCCACGCATGCATTATTTTATTTATTTTCTCTTACACTTTCAGAAGGCCCAAAAATGCAATGATTACAATCCTAGCAGGCAGAGTGAAAAAAATAAAGTTGACACACAAAAACCCCTAGTGCATGTCATTGGCTTGATGCGAACACACAAATTTATAATAAACGTATTTGTTTGAACTGATAATTGACAGCAAATGTTTGGATTTTTAAACAACCAGCTGATTGCGTGAGCATGCAAGTGCATGTCCAAGCTGTAGTCCAGTCCATGTCCATATTATAGTGCATACAATGATAAACTGTCTACAACTATAGTGTTTTGGAGCAAATGTAGAGCTCATTCAGGCTCCAGAGTTCACCTAGATAATGTCCGTGCAAAGCGGAAGCAACCGCTACCAGAAACAATACTGCAGAAAAGCCTAGTTTTCAGGTGTCTCCCATATCATCATAGCAAGGAGTCAAAATCCATAAATTCTACGGCTAACCATACATGTTTGCACCTTTGCGCTTTATACGGGTCTCCATTTTTTATTTCCTTACAGCTGTGATGTCAATACTGCGAGCACATTTCCATATGAAAATCTGTAGCAGAACTATTAGAACAGAGGAAGTTAGGGAAGAAAGAACAGACACTGTGCTGCTCCTGGTTGTCTTTCAAAGGATCATCCGAAACCAAAACCTGTAACTAGTCCGTTTCATTTCACTTTTATCTGTTACTGACAATTCAGTATGACTATTAAGTAGGACGCGGCAGACTCGCGTGCTTTATTTTTTTTTTTACGTAAAATTTCACGTGTGCTTGCCATTTTTGTTTATTGCTTGCAAATAAACAAGCTCATGTCAACTCATTATGCCTCCACCACTAGGCGGTGGTTTTCATAATAAACTGTTTACTGTTATCTAAAGCTTCTGTGGTGAATTTTCCAGTGAATGCAAAAGAAAGAAATGCTGCTTTTCTCCCCCGTTAGAAGATTTCTTACAAAAATTCTTATTTCTGCCATTTTATTCTGGCCGATTCGAGCTGGAATGTATATTTAGTAGAGGTGACATTTAGGCTCCTAAAACACCAATCACATCTGTATTCACAATGTATTTCCAGTTTTATAATAAAATGGTATTAGAAACTGAAAAATATGATAAAGGCAATCAGAGCTTGCCAAGCTTCACCAGCAAAACTCGCGTTCCTAAATGTTTAATAAGCCACTCGCCTCTGCATCATAGCAGGCAGGTAAATGAGAGGGCAGTAAAGCTCATTTAAATCTATGTTGTTAAACCAGATACGACATGTGCACTGCTTCTTCATGTTGGAGTGCCAGCTTTTTTTAAACTAGTTAGGAGGAAGTTGCAGTGGAGCGCACACAAAATGTAACCTTACCTTGTCTTATCTTGAAACTCTCCATCAGCACCATTAAACTCGAAATACAAGCAACGTTCATGACTCACGTGTAAAAACAAAAGCTCTGTGGAAGTGCCACTCTGCCTATCCTACATACTTTTCTAGTACTAGCACTGAATGCTCTGATGAGTACGAAATTATATAAAATCATATGCTATGGCTTAGTCATCCATTTCTGGCCCAGTCTGCCGTGATTTAAATTAAGCCTATAAAATGACTTTGATTTTTTGGTTAGACCTGCCTTCTTCGCCAGGTCACTCTTATAAAAGAGATTTTATCTCAGTAAGGTTTTTATCCTGTTTAAATAAAGGTTACTACTACTACTACTACTACTACTACTACTACATGACCTTGATCTTTTGGATTATTCACTCCAGCAGAAGTCTAGATGGCAAAGATAACCTTTTCACATCTGTTACACATTTGTGCTCACCAGGGTGCATCATTATACATATGCATAGTTCTTTAAAGCATACACGATGTAAACAAGAACTACAAGATGTATTATCAGTGTACTTTAGTGAAATAGCAAACAAGAAAACTGTACAACCGAGTGCTGAACAACAGTTCCACCTACCCACATAATCCATCCAAACCCCACAGAGTCGTAAAAAAACGACATCTTAAAATATACTACAGGATTTTTAAACAGACATGCCTATTTTTAAAGAGGAAACACAACAGGTGAAAAATCAAACTACTTTGCTTTTGCTGTTGGTGTTAACAATAATTGAATACCTCAAACATATTTGAAGAATTGCTGTTCAATGCTGTCCTCTCAGAATTTTAAAAGTTGTAAGCAGATACTGCAAAATACCACAAACCATGATATTTGAATGTATGGTTAGGTATGGGTGCTATGGTATGATATCATGAATAAATGAATACCTGGCAAGTGTACTTTTGCCCGATCCTGGAGCCCCTCTAAGCAGCACAACTACCTGCCCCTCCAATTTGAGTCGAATCTGAGGAGAAAGCATCCATGACTTGGGAACAGTAGCCGAGGGCTTCAGAGGAGCTTGACTGACAGGCCTGGAAGGCATCCACTGAGTCATGGAAGTGGGATTTGTTGTCCAGGGGTTAGGGCCTCGCACAACAGGTGTGATAAACGTTGGTCCATCCACGCAGGGCTTGAAATCTGGAGCCTGAATATTCCAGAACATGTGCAGATTTTGAGAATGTGGGACCGGTGCTGATATTTGCGTTGGAAAATGGTCAGGTCTGCGGTAGGCCTTAAAAGCTGAAGGTCTTGGGGCAGCACAGTTAGAATCATCCGTCAAGTGACTAAAATCAAGAGAGATGCCACTCTCCTGGGGCAAAGATCCACCCCCTAAACTGAGCTCATTTATTGGTGAAGCATTTCTTTGAGCACCACCAATCTGGGCACTGGAGTAAAAACTCTGATCACTTAAAGACCCTAATTTGGAGTCATTTTCAACATCTAGCTGATCAAGCTCCAGCAAAGCTTCTTGAGCTAGAAGGGGACTCGGTGGAGCACCAGAAGAAAGGGGAACTGACTCAGAAGGTAGAGGCAAGATAGAAGGAGTAACAGAGGATGGTACAGGCTGGAGCATTGCTAACGATTCCAGTTCCTGGTCAATAAGAGAATCATACTCTTCAGTTAGGCGAGTTGTTTCTGGGCTGAGCCCCTGATGTGATTCTTCATAACTGGACGCTGCTGATATGTCTGCTCTTACTGTGGATGATTTAGTGTGAGATGGACGTGGTTCCAGCAGAGCAGCAGCCATCTCAAAGCCTGAAAGCGAAGGAGAGCTTGTGGTCTTCCCCTCAGCAGCACAAGACAACTCTAGAAGAGCATCCATGGCATTTTCCACTGAAAGACACAGAGAGAGATGGTCAGTTTTGGTTTGTATAATCTGCACATCTGGATATGTCATCACTTATTTGTTACTGAGAGTTGTTTTAGTAGCACTGTAGACACCTGAGAGACATACAGTCAGGTCCATAAATATTTGTACATTGTCAGCTGTATTGTTATTTAGCTAGTTTACTCCTCCACTAGAGCACTCAGGTCTTCTGATCAGCTTCTTTTGAGAGTTCCTCGCTGTTGCAATAAAACCAAAGGCGATCGTGCCCTTTCTGTGGTAGGTCCTAAACTCTGGAACAGTCTCCCTTTCCATGAGAGGCCAGCTTCTTCAACAGCCACTTTTAAGTCTTCATTGAAAACGTATTTTCATTCTTTAGCCTTTGAATGGGTCCTTTAATAGGGTGAAATATGTAAATATTTGATGCCGTATTTAAAGCTATCTATTTATTAATTATTATTACTACTATATTTTTAAATGTAACTCTTATTTGTTTGCTCAAATTGTAAAGCACTTTGGATCAACTTCTGTTGTTTTTAAATGTGCTCTATAAATAAAGGTTGACTTGACTGGTTAGAGAGCTGTCTACCACAGTGCACTCTGGAGTTGAAATTAAATAATGTATAGATGTTTTCAGGACTTTGGGTGTCCCTGAGCTCCGACTCCCTGGACTTTGGGTGTCCCTGAGCTCCGACTCCCTGGACTTTGGGTGTCCCTGAGCTCCGACTCCCTGGACTTTGGGTGT
>JAKKZJ010000028.1:9770445-9787867 GCA_033441845.1 Pangasius mekongensis
AGAGAGAGAGAGAGAGAGAGAGAGAGAGAGAGAGAGAGAGAGAGAGAGAGAGAGAGAGAGAGAGAGAGAGAGAAATTAAGACAGAGGGAAATGTTTATTAATTTTAATGATAGAATTTTACACCTAGTTCAGAAAGTTAAAAGGTCAGCTGTTTATTATACTGGTCATGTGACTTCCAGACAGAAAATCATTCTGTCTGTCAGTCATGCCAAAAACAGAGACGTGATGGCTAGATTATATGAGAGACAGACAGACTGCCTCCTGTGAGTGAGTGTGTGTTACTGTTTAACTAGGTAACGCCTTTCAGACAGCAAGAGGTGGAATGAGAATGGTGTGTTTTATCAGGGTGTGTGTGTGTGTGTCTGTGTGTTGTCTGTGTACACGTAGTGAGACAGCACTGATGATTACCTGAGACAGAATTACACACACCTGAGAGAGAGACACAGACAAAAAAAAATAACTGGAAGGAAAAACAAACAGAATGAGAAAAGGACAGGGAATGGGAATTACAGAGAAATAGAAAAAGATAGACAGAGTGAGAGACAGGACTGTGAGTGTGTGTGTGTGTGTGTGTGTGTGTGTGTGTGTGTGTGTGTGTGTGTGTGTGTGTGTGTGTAATGAGTAGTTTCATGGGGATAAATGCCTGTGGTAAATGATAGAAACCATTATTTCCTCTTATTATCCTCTCATTATCTCCCCCCTTTTCATCTACCATCCCTCTCTAATCTGCTAGAGCGTTACAGAGCTAGTCCACTAGTGGACCCAGGGCAGTCGGGTGTGTAGATGTACTGCACTCACCAGAATCGGACAGAGCCGGCAGGCTGTCTGACGAGGCTGTGTTCATTTCCTTCAATGAGTGAGGGAGTGACTCCACTGATCCCCGCTGATCCAATTCCATACTGCTCACACTGAGCTTAACACAGGAGCTGTATGCACACACGCACACACAAACACACACGTTAAATACACAGCTTACTACATAAACATGCAAAAAACTCATGAAAAATGACTAAGCACGACACACATGGGCCATGCGTATATATATATATATATAAAAACACACACATATACATATATATATATATAAACACACACACATATATATATATATATATATATATATACATACATACATACACACACCATAATTTTGTATACACAAAAGTAACATATCGCACAGACCACTCGCTATGCACAGGGCAGAATATCTCTCTAGCTCTCCAAAAAATAATCATTTAAATACTTTTATTAATATTGTAAAGCATGCATTCATTACACATTTTCATCATTCTTAAATGGTCATTCTCATCTGTTAATTTGTTGTATATGGGTATTGTGATAAATCGCTCCTTAAAGGATCAATCCCGTTTTGACTTGTAGCAGCCTAGCTTTATAATACATTCTGATAACTTGTCCATGAACTTTTCTGATTTTTTCTGGAAGGCAACAACCTCAAAAACTGAAGTAAATCGGATAAAAATTCTTATTGAATGGCTACTGTTGTACAATTTTTTTGATTTGGGGAAAGACAGCACTTTGCTTTGAAGTTGGCTTGCTTACTCAGTCACACTCGGTAGAATATAGAAAGATATTTTGTTATGATTAGTGAATTTTTCCAGCAGCATGCCCACTTCCGGGGTTTTAACTGAATGCAAATACAAAAATGGGTATGCAAGTTTTGACACTAAACAGATCCAGATACAAATACAGATAATGGCATTGTGTTATACCCCTAGTTTACATACTGTTTTATTTACGTCTTTGCACAAAAGACCAATTTAAGTATTTGTATCCACCTAGAGCAATGATGGAGAAGAGCGATTAGCTGTTGTAAAGCTGTTGGCTAAACTCTTTGGTGCAAAAGATTCAGAACTGGCCACCCAAAATCGCCCGCTCTGGCAGTGCTTTCTTGGAAGGTAAAGCTCAGAACGTATTTTGATTTTATTGCACTTTTGTTTGCAAGTTTTCCATGTATTGATTATGTTTCTCTCTCTAAGGTTTAATGATATCCACGTGCCTGTGAGACTGGAGTGTGTGAAGTTTGCCAGCCACTGCCTCATGAACCATCCAGACCTGGCTAAGGACCTTACAGGTGTGTATCAGTGTGCGCGCTCATGAGCATGTTTGTGTGTTCTTGCATGATATTGCATTTTTTTTTTTTTTTTTTTTTCTTTTCTAGAACTCACTATGATTTTACTTTTTCTCATCACCAGAGTACTTGAAGGTAAGGTCACATGACCCTGAAGAGGCAATCCGGCATGATGTCATTGTGACTATCATCAACGCAGGGAAGAAGGACCTGAACCTGGTGAACGACCAGCTGCTGGGCTTTGTCCGAGAGAGAATGCTGGACAAGAGGGTGAGGCTTACTTCTGCATGACCCTTAGACCATTACCAGGTCAGCAGTTGTGTTAATGCTGTCTAGCTTCCCCAGGTAGGAACGTGGTTGTTTCTGCTCCTAAGTGGTGGGGCATTATGTTTCCAGTTTGTCCATCCATGTGTCCATCTGTTTTTCGAGCGCTATCTCAAGAATGAGTGGTTGAATGCTTGTAGCAAGTTCACAGCAAGGTCGAAAGTCTGAAATAGTCTTTCTTTCAGTAGCATCTTTCCTGTTTGATGTATATTTTAAGGGTATTTCTGGTAGGTATACAAATAAGTAGCAATAAGGACTAGACTTGGCGGCATCCCCGTTAACGCCGTTGGCGTTGTTCTACTTCTTTTAGCAGTGGAAGACAATTATTTTTGGATAAAAAGGATTTCGAATTTTTTATTTTTTATTGCTTAATTTAGAATTAAAGAACAATAGCAATGGATCTCACACAGTATCACAAACAAAGAAGGAATGCAGCTGCATCAGTACGTGGTTAAAAAAAAAAAACGCAGTCAAAATAAGAGTATAAACAAGTAGAACTTGATGCCAGTGGCTTTGACAGGGATGCGTCTGCCACCACCAAGTCTAGTCATTCTTCTTACTAATTTGTATGCCTAAGTCTTGTTCCCAAATTCCTTTCAAATCCTTGTAACAAAACCCTATAAACGAATAAAACTCGTGTTCCCCTGCATAACCAATGGTTTAAATAAAGATCCGTTACCTTCCACTGCAGGAGAGAGAAACTGAATTTGCTATATTAAGGACGTAAGTAGTTTTATCTTTGGCGTATTTCATGACTGGCTTGCGTGTCTGCAGTGGCGTGTTCGTAAGGAGGCGATGATGGGTTTGGCGCAGCTGTATAAGAAGTACTGCCTGCACCACGAGGCCGGCAAAGAATCAGCTCAGAAAATAAGCTGGATCAAAGACAAACTGCTGCATATATACTACCAGAACAGCATTGATGACAAGTAAGTTGCTCCTGAATGCACACAGATGTGAATTAATATTAAAGATGCTTCCTTTTTCAGTGGTTCGGTTGTTTTTGATACATTAATAGTGAACATATCTGCATTCACCAGCCTAACTAATCCATCAACCGCCATATTAATGTTTAACTTACTTTGTGTGTGTGTGTGTTGAGGTTGCTGGTGGAAAAGATCTTTGCACAGTTTATGGTTCCTCACAGTTTGGAGACTGAGGAGAAGATGAAGTGTTTATATTACCTTTATGCCTGCCTGGACGCCAATGCCGTCAAGTGAGTCAGAAACAAGATGATATTACTCATATTACTCCTTTCATCTGAGGTTAGCAGTTTCCATGCTGGGGAAACTGTCACTCATGTGTTAAAGGCTTATCATAACTTGCTATCATCCTGTCTGTGTGTATGATAGAGCTCTAAATGAGATGTGGAAGTGTCAGAACATGCTGAGAGGGCTGGTGAGGGAGCTTCTGGACCTGCATAAGCTGCCCACGGTGTGAAAGTTACTTCCGATATATTTCCTGGAGCGCTGAAATGCTATTAGGACTTTCAAACGGTTAGATAGTTGTGCGTGTTAGTGACCGTGTAAATATGTACGTTTGTTTGTTCTGTGTCTGCAGTCTGAAGCGAATACAACAGCCATGTTTGGAAAGCTCATGACCATTGCCAGTAAGTAAACAGATATGCACACGCACCACAAAGTCGACAAACTTGAGAGATTTTCAATAAATCTGCATGCAGTAGTTGACACGATTGTATGCTTAATGCAGTAGTGAGGCAAAGCTCTAAAAACTTGCAAATTCCTGTAGATATTCAGAATAGTGCCCTGGTACTAAGTAATGGAAATGATTGAGCTCTCGCACTCTCTCTCACGCTCTCTCTCTCTCTCTCTCTCTCTCTCTCTCTCTCTCTCTCTCTCTCTCTCTCTCTCTCTCACACAGAGAATCTGCCTGACCCAGGGAAAGCTCAGGACTTCATGAAAAAGTTTAATCAGGTTTTGGGTGAAGATGAGAAGCTGCGCCTGCAGCTGGAGCAGCTTATCAGCCCAACCTGCTCTTGCAAACAGGCCGAGCAGTGTGTGGTGAGTACAACACCAGTCCCAGCAATCAGAGACGAAACCGGCAACCTAGTCACCAACTAGACATGTCCCTCTCATACATAGTACAGAAAACTGCTGAACTGGATTTTCATCTCGTTTGATTCGGTGTCCCTAGACATATAAAAAAGTGCAAGGTTTTGTATTTTTGCCGAACAATACTCTAATGCATTAATGCATTAATAAATAAACATTAGCCTCATTTAAAGATGATTTGGCCCTGTTAACATTTTAAGAATGTTTATAGAAATTCGTAGCAAATTTTAATGCAATTTAAATAAATATTTAATCCTATAAACCTCTAAAGATTAATGAAAACCCATATGAGCCTATTAGAAGGTGCAAATTAGGTCATGTTTAATTAAGTACATCAGCATATTTAACTCAACTGCACTTGAATACTATAGGTCTGCGTAAAGTATACAAGTGTTTTGGTCTTTTCCCCCCCTTTTCTTCTTTACAGAGAGAGATAACACGCAAGCTGACGTACCCCAAGCAACCTACGAACCCCTTCCTGGAGATGGTGAAGTTTCTGCTGGAGAGAATTGCACCAGTGCACATTGACTCCGAGGCCATCAGGTACACGTGCATGGTCGGATGTCAGTTTTACACTCTGCTAGCTTTTTTTGGGGAGCTCAACTAGTTAACCCCTAGATAAAGTACAATGTTTTTAAACAAGTGCGTAGTGTATAGTACATGGCTCTGCTTTAAATTGTGAGTTCAGTGGTCATCTGTGTGGTCAAACCAGTTTATCATTATATTTGTATTTATCAGTTTATATCAGAAGAAGAATGTTGCTGGGGTAAAAAAAAAAAAAAACTGGTCAGTGATCTCTGATGTTCTCCTATAAAATAACATCCATTTACACACTCACTCTTCATTCAGTGCTAGACTCTTCAGCGCAGACTGGAAGTGGAAAGCAAACCACATTTAGAGGTATAGCATAGCAAATAGGATATGATTCGAATGTCTGCATGGTTTTCTGAGCAAGCAGAGTTAAAAGAAAATAAGCAGACACTGTCAAGGCGCAAGATAGGAATCACTTAAATTGGCCACATGTGCTCAGCTGTTTTGTAATTCACCAGTTCTGAACTCTCAGGGACCCACAGTCCTGCATAGCTGAAATTCTTCCGTACTCCCAGCACACTCAGTCCGACTGTTGGGCCCAGTTAACTGTTAAAATGGATCAGGCGTTTTGGGAACGGGTAAACTTGAGATTGTGCAGTGCAGTTTGCTTCCAGACTGAATTTAAGAGCCCTAATCGACTAAGTGGTTGGGGTTTTTTTTTTTTGTTTTTTTTTTTTGTTTTTTTTTTGGACGTGAGACACCTACTGTTGACAAGACCTAACTACAAGTACTATAACCTCCTCCTGGCTATTGCAGTAACGGTCATTGTTTTACGCATGTAGTGCCCTGGTGAAGCTTTTAAATAAGTCAATCGAAGGCACCGCTGATGATGAAGATGAGGGAGTTACTCCTGACACTGCCATCCGTGCCGGACTGGAATTACTCAAGGTGAGCAAACACGCTTAACCATGTAACTAATTGCTTTGCAAAGTCAGCCCTGTTACAGTTCACAGTTCATTTGGCACATGAATGATTATTGAGTGATTTAGTAAAAATAACCTTTTTTTTTTTATTAAGGAATTTTTGTACTTGCATTATTGTGTTTATTGTTTGAGTTTATTATTTTAATAAAGAAGTTGTTCAGGGCAATGATTTGGCAACTCAGAGTAAAATTATCATTTGAGGCGCCTGACCACTTCTGGCATTTTGAGCTTCAGAGTAGTTAGAGCAGTGGGAAGTACAGACTTTTACAAATGTGTGTTTTATCCCTCAACCTTTTTGTCAAACTAAATGTTTAGCAACATTGTGTACGTGTAAATTGTCTCTCGCTCTCAGGTTTTGTCTTTCACCCACCCCACATCATTCCACTCCGCTGAGACCTACGAGTCTCTTCTGCAGTGTCTCAAAATGGAGGATGATAAGGTGGCAGAGGCTGCCATTCAAATCTTCAGAAACACAGGCCAGAAGATCGAGAGCGAGCTGCCACAGATCAGATCGTATGGAAACACTTTTCATGAGTGCACTTGTGTATTTGTAGGCATAACTTACACCTTTTGCTCCCCTTCGTAGTAAACAGTGTTTTATATGATTCATCTCCCCTAGGGCTTATAAGATTAGTCTTGTTCTGTCACTTGTGTAGTGTTGAATTTTTAATATTAACTCCCCCCTGTCTATCTTTAGGACTCTTATTCCCATACTTCACCAGAAAGCCAAGCGAGGGACCCCACACCAAGCCAAACAGGCGGTGCACTGCATCCACGCAATCTTCCACAACAAAGAAGTCCAGCTGGCTCAGATATTTGAGGTAGATTTAAAACAGTCTCTCTCGAAACTTTAGAGTTCCTCTTTAAAAAAAAAAATAGGTGGGAAGAATGTGTCTGTACCGCTAGGCTTGAATGTGAGACGTACACTCACTGTCCACTAATAGGAGCACCCGTACACCTGCTGATTAATTTATCCAGTTATCCAATCAGCCAATCACGTGGCAGCAGCATAGTGCATAAAATCATTCAGATACAGGTCAAGAGCTTCAGTTAATGTTCACCTCAAACCATTAGAATGGAGGGGAAAAAGTGTGATCTCTGTGAGTTTCCCAGGGGATAAGCAGTTTCCGAAATACTCAAACCAGTCTGGCACCAACATCCGTGCCACAGTTAAAGTCACAGAGGCATAGGAGAGGTGTTCCTATTAAAGTGGGTGGTGAGGTGTATTTTCTGATGTACTAATCACCAGCGTATTAATGTTACGATCTCTCTTCTTCCCTGTTCCGCCATGTCCCTGTAGCCGTTGTCCCGTAGTCTGAACGCCGATGTCCCGGAGCAGCTGATCACTCCTCTCGTCTCTCTGGGTCACATCTCCATGCTTGCTCCAGATCAGTTTGCCTCACCCATGAAGTCCATTGTAGCCAACTTCATTGTAAAAGATCTGCTGATGAATGACAGAGTGAGTGCATAAGGGTTTCTTTTTTGCCTCAACCATGTTTCTAAATGGTGCTAAATTTCTCTCTCTCTCTCTCTCATTTTCTTTTAGTCTGTGGGCAGCAAGAACGGTAGACTGTGGACAACCGATGATGAAGTTTCCCCCGAAGTGTTGGCAAAGGTGCGTTTAGCATTGTAAAGGTTGCGGACCACTAAAGCCTTACAGTTGTGATGCTCGCCATGTCTAAAGCTGACTGTCTGTTCCAGGTTCAAGCCATTAAGCTGTTGGTGCGATGGTTGTTAGGGATGAAGAACAACCAGTCTAAATCAGCTAACTCCACTCTCAGACTGCTCTCTGCCATGCTGGTCAGCGAGGGAGACCTAACAGAACAGAAGAAGATCTGGTAGGCAAAGTTCAGCGGTCACTGCTATGCACAGGCTTGACTTGACTGTTCATGGTTTCAGTGTTGGATTCTTTGTGATACTAAAGAAAGCAAAGATTCAGAAAATAAAATACAATTCAGAATAAATTGCAGTTAAATGCTTCAAAGGCTTCAATTTGCACCTGAGCAGAACCAGGTATATTAGATCATTATAATAGATCGTTGGATGTGTTTGGTTGACTTCACATGTTTCGGGGAAGCCCTTGTTTAGCCTTCACCCTCCCTTTTTGGAAGCTGTTGTATGATGATGGAGAGCTGGCTGGTGGCTGGGAATTGGTGAATTACCAAACTGTGTAGAAAATGGGGTTTAAAAAAAAAAAAAAAAAAAAATTGCCTCGACCTCTTTGGTTTAAAATTGCCCATGTCTCCGTCTACGCAGCAAGTCGGATATGTCTCGGCTAAGGCTGGCAGCAGGCAGCGCCATTCTGAAACTGGCACAGGAACCCTGCTACCATGACATCATCACACCAGAACAGTTCCAGCTCTGTGGACTTGTCATTAATGTGAGTTTTACACATGAGCCTACACACACACACACACACAATGTGCAGTGCATGCCAACATGCATGCAGATGTCCACACTTTAAAATGGTCAAAATCTCTTTTCTCACAGGATGAGTGCTACCAAGTTCGTCAGATATTTGCTCAGAAGCTGCACATGGCTCTGGTGAAGTTGCTGTTGCCCCTGGAGTATATGGCCGTGTTTGCCCTGTGCGCTAAAGACCCGGTTAAAGAGAGACGTGCCCACGCCAGACAGTGCCTACTGAAAAACATTAGTGTCCGGAGGGAATACATCAAACAGAATCCCATGGCCCAGGGTAAGCATGCATGCACACACTACCCGGCCACTTTAATAGGCACATTTGTACACCTGCTCATTTATGCAGTTATCCAATCAGTCAGTCATGTGGGAGCAGCACTATGCGTTTATTCAGTTAAAATAATTAAATGCAGAAATGCAAGCTAAGATTGAACAAGGGGGGGGAAGAGTACACCTTCCTTCAATATGTTTTTATTTATCAGGACCTAAATAACAGTTGTGTGGTCATCAACTTTTATAAACAAATAAATAACCTCAGGAGACAAAAAATAGGCAACAGATTTTATTACGTGGACATTTTTTTTTCCCCAAAACAGTAAGCCAACATTTCACAAGCCAGGTGGGGAAAAAATAATTACACCTTATAATTCAGTAACATGTAGAATCACCTTTAGAAGCAATTACTTGATGTAAACGTTTTCAGAAGTAGTTGATCAGTCTCACATCATTCTGCAGTCATTTCGGCCCACTCTTCTTTACAACACCGCTCCAGTTCATTGATGTTTTGAGATCATTTGTTTATACACAGCTCTCTCAAAAGCTCGTCACAGCATCTTAATGGGGTTGAGTTCTGGACTTTGACTTGGCCAAATGTAACACCTGGATTTCATTCTTTAGCTATTGAGGTGTTGGTTCGCTGGTGTGCTTTGGATCATTGTCCTATTGTATGACCCAATTTCGGCCCAGAGAAGGGGCTTTTTCCTAATCACCCTTCATGAAAGCTATACTTGTTCAGTTTTTCCTGATTGTGCTGTCATGAACATAAATATTTAACGTGCTTACAGAGGCCTGTAGGTCACAAGATGTAGCACTTGGGTTTTTCTTTAAATCACTGAGCATGAAACAGTCTGACCTTGGACTGAATTGGCTGGGACTCCCGCTCCTGGGAAGCATTCTCCAGTCCTGAACGCTCTCCATTTGTAAACAACCGTCCTCACTGTAGAATGGCGAACTTCAGATTGCTTGGAAATGGCCTCACATCCCTTCCCAGATTGATGAGCAGCAACAGTTGCTTCTCTGAGGTCGTAGCTGATGTTCTTTCTTCTTGGGATGATGCAGACATGCACCTGAGCGCTCCAGAACACCAAACTGCCAAAAGTTCTGCTTTAATAGAGGCAGTCACGCTTCTTGATGATTAACTAATCTTGTGCAGATCATTAGTAAAACCTGGCTGCTAATTACTCTCTTAATCATTTAATCATAAAAGTAGGAAGGGTGTACTTATTTTTTCCCCACCTGGTTTGTAAATGTTGTTTTTACTTTTTGGGAAAAAAATTACTACCTATTGGAATCTTTTGTGCTTCTTTTTTTGTTGTTGTTGTTGATTTAAGTATTAAATTGTGCTGCTTCGATTTATTTATACATTTCTGTGGGTGGTCAGTAAGAGGAAATGGGCGATTTGTGCATGTTGGTGATAAATTGGTGACGAGTCGTGACGTGCACTGTGAATTAAGTAAGCCTGATTGTTATATTTATTGTTTCTAGTAGCAAGGGAAGATTATCTCTGTACAGCTTTGAGAAGGTGCGTTGGGGCAGGCGTTGTCTAACGGGAAAAATACACAAACTCAGAGTTGTGATAAATATAAGGGAATATTTCCTTTAGAGGTATGAGCTTTGGCATAACATGGTGAGTCCCTGGAGGGGAAAAAAAATCACACAGACATGCTCCATCATTAAATAAAATCCTGCACTGTACAAACCAGGGCTCGCGAGTTTGCAGCTCGAGTTTCGTATTTAAGTTGCATGAAAACAGACTGCAGGCTTTGCTTGCGAGTCGTCCTTTATGATTCCCAGCTTGACTTGGACTCGTCAGTGGTAACCTGTGAGCAGTAAGTCTTTTCATGCTTACCCAGACACGGTGTGTCTTAGGGGCCGTTTACACGACAACGTTTTTGAGTACATTGTTGTCGTGTAAACGTAGCCTTAAAGGTACAGAAAATGTATTTTTATTTGCGCACGTGTGTAGTAGCTTTATTTTGTTTGTTTATTTTGGGCTACAGCCTCCCCTGCAACGCCACATCTGTAGTCCTTTATTGTCGCCATACAGTTCCCATATACTCCTTATGTAGATTCTGTTGACTTAAAGACTCGAGACTTGACTTGGACTTGCATTTAATTACATTATAATTACTCTCTGTAATTATCCAAATAATGCACAAAATAAACACAAAAGTACCCCTTATATAATAACTGAATTTGAACAAACATGCTCCAATGAACACACTTGTGGTTTAAGTATTTACCTTTTGCTGATTGGATTTTCTTACATTTATTTGTGCCTCTGCAGGACGTCCGCTCTGTTTGCGAGCTCTATCAGTCACGGTTGAGTGATTTTGTTATGGAAAGATTACGTACGCCCTTCTCCCTGACCAACATTAGTGTTGAGTTGTCCTCTCGTGGACTGCAAAAGAGTTCAGTGTCTTAGAGCATCTTATCCCATTCACACTGACCTGCATCCTGGGTGATCGGCTCACACGTGGACAGCTGAGACACGCAGCCGTTCCCACCTGGCATTATTAGTGCTTCTCCAGTGACCACGTGTGATCAGATTTCATACGTCGTTTCCGCTGGAGAAAGGCTCTCGCGCACAATTACCGTCAGTCTTTGACGGCGTTTATTTTCAGGCAGAAATGTCCTGCAATTCCTCTATCATGGACTGTTTCAAACATTTTAATCATAAGGTCAGCTAACAAAACTTAGAACTGAATGAGAGATGAGCTGACAAACACAGCTTTTAAAAGGTGAACTCTGCCGTTATAGCATTGCCTTTATCCATGGATCGCAGCAGAGAGCGATTTCGTGTATTTTAGGTCGATCAGGTGGTCCTTTGTCACTGTCCGGGACTCGAGATGAATTTGCGTTCACTCTACAATTGTGTTGTGGCTATACGCGTCCCAGGCTACCTCCCAGGATGCATATCTATGCCAGGTGTAAATGCGGCCATTGTTGCAGAACTATATTTTCACTAGTATATACCAATAAAATTAGATAATATTACAACTTCTTTTGAATCCACTGGGGGAAAAGTAAACACACCTCTCATTCTCCGTCTTCTTCTCCAGAGAAGCTTCTGTCCCTTTTGCCGGAGTATGTGGTGCCGTATATGATCCACTTGCTGGCACATGACCCAGACTTCACAAAACCGCAGGACTTTGAACAGCTCCGAGACATCAAAGAGTGAGTGTCCCCCCGCACGCTTCCATGTACAGAGATTACAGAGATGTGTGTTTGCTATGCCGGGCTGATTTTGTGGTCTAACGCATTCTGCCCCGTCTTAGTTGCAGAGGCGTGCTGTGCTGTTTTAACCTTGTTCTCGCTGACTCTTTCTGGCTCTCTCTGACTTTTACCAGGTGTCTGTGGTTCATGTTGGAGGTGCTGATGACGAAGAATGAGAATAACAGTCATTCGTTCCTAAGGAAGATGGTGGAGAACATTAAACAGACAAAAGATGCTCAAGCACCTGATGATCCAAAGGCCAATGAGGTCAGTGAGCTTTCTTTTATACACCTAAATGTTTCGTGTTAACATGTTCACCTCCATTTTTAAAAAAAATTGTTTTAATTGTGTTCCTCTTATCGTCAACAGAAACTGTACATCGTTTGTGATGTGGCACTGTTCGTCATCACAAATAAGAGTACCTCCTGTCACTTGGACTCACCCAAAGACCCTGTGCTGCCCATTAAGTTCTTCACTCCACCTGATAAGGTATTGGTTTCTTCATTATTCAACGATGCATTTCAAACCCTTGAAGTAAGTTGTATATGTACACACACACATACTGCATGAATGTATTGCATTGAGACATCACAGGGAGATCACAAATTCAAACTCTGACAATGCCAGAGTCACCTGTGACTGGGAGTCCAAAGAGAGCAAAATCGGCTGGCGTACTCTCAGCGCAGCACTAGCCAGTTGTGGACGTCAGTGAGTTTGTGTGAGGAAGGGGGCAGCTAGATCCGAGTGTGACGCAGCATGAGAAGCAGTTCAGTGCAGTGGCTTGCTTCACATGTTTCAGAGGACGACATTCCCTCGTCTCTCCCCACGGAAGTGCTGGCTAGTGGGTAGGAGCTGGTAAATGACCACACTGGGCTAAAAGCACAATAACCCTTTTTGCCCTTCTCCCTGTAGGACTTCATCAATGATAAGGACTATCTCTCTGCGGAGGCCAGAAATGTCCTGCTCACTGGAAAAATTCAGGTGAGCTCCAGAGGTTGAACAGTCCTGTCCTGTACAACACGCTGAGACCTTTATAAGCTTATAATCATAAGGTTCTAGCCGATGTTTTCGACAGATGTGTTATTTAAATGCTATTGAATATATGTGAAGTTTTACACCCAAAAAAAGGTTCTGATCATTTTTTCACTTTATTTTTGTATTATTTTGCAGTTTCACATTGTGTTCTATAAAATAAGAGAGTGTCCTGACTGATTGCATCGAAAAAGTAGAATGTTGGCTTGCTATTATTTATTGATTTTACTAATGAATGTACTGAATGTGATCTACAGCAACAGCCAAAGCAGACAGGCGTGTTGGGCGCAGTGAACAAGCCTTTAGTGGTCACAACAGTACGCAGACCATATACTAAAAGCACGGTTTCCAACACCGGAAGCAATACCAGCACCAACTCCCAGCCCATTTCTCCAGCAACTCCTAAGAACAAGTATGGGACTGTCATTTATCTTCAGCTATACTGAAGCAGAGGTTTAACGTATTTTAGCGATTAACATATATTGAGCTGGTTGTGGAATTTCATTATGTCATTTGCATGAAAAAAAAAAAAACCTCTTCTCTGAATTTCTTCCTGATTAAGGGACGTGAGTTCTAATGCATCAGAAGCAGGAGCAAGAGAGAATGAAGAGAATCCGCAGATTGTCAAAGCGGACGGTGGAAAGAAGGTGAGCTTATTCAGAACGTGCAGAAGGACCAGGAGTCACAAAATGCATACGTTATTGGGAATATTTTCTCTCTCCTATCCTTGAAATAGGCTGACAGTGCGAATACTATGAAATGTTTTGACCCTTTTTTTTTTTTCCCCACATTAAATGTATTTAAATTGTTGAGAAAAGGATGGGTATGTGACATTTTCAGGGCTTTAGAGATAATAGTTTAACCCATCCAAGTGCGTGCACACACACCCGGAGCAGTGGGCAGCCTTTTTGGGGGTTCGGTGCCTTGCTCAAGCGTCTCACCTGGTATTGAGGGTGGAAGAGAGCGCTGGTCATTGAAATTTGGTGCGTCATCACAGCAAATTTGGTGTTAAACACATGTAAAGTCTTAAAGTATTCGGCTTCATGTGCAGACACCCTGTAATACAGCTGTATAAAGCATTTGAGTCAGTAAAGGTAATTGAAGTCTTGGTGAATAGTGACATTCATCGGTGTGTGCGTGCGTGTGCGTGCGTGTGCGTGCGTGTGTGTGTGTTTTTGGCTGATTCAGCTGATTTATTGGTGTCTTCTGTTTTTATATTTTTTTCCTTTCTCTCCCTCTCTCGATCTCTCAGGAGGAAGCAACAACACCGGCTCAGGCAAGCGGGAGAAAGCGGAACGCTCCAGCGTCTGATGGAACAGAGAACAGCGTGGCCTCGAACCCTGTTGCGGCATCACAGCCTCCCCCTAACAAACCTCGCCGAGGCAGACCCCCAAAAAACCCAGCAGCAGCAGCCAATAAAGAGAAAGAGGTCGCAAGTACACCTGGGAGTGGAGCCGGGCGGGGCAGAAAGAGGGCAACACCCTCTCAGGATCCCACCTCAACAGCCTCAGCTGAGCCAATCAGTGGCAAGGTACCAAAACAACAGAAAGAAACCGATTCCAAGCGGGCAGGACAACAGAGGCAGATTGACCTACAAAGGTATGAGCTTCATAGCCATTGTGATTATATTTCTAGTGCAGTTTCAGGTTTACTCTTTGATTAGGTTTAGTTTTACTGTTCATTTAAATGAGTTTTTAAACCAGTCGTTGATGACCTTTTAAGTTGGCCATTGAAAGTAAGTATGACTAACTGTGATTGTGGCTGCAGGTACCTTTTCCCAAAAGCAGCAAGGCTAGCTAAGCCAGATGAAAGTGCGTTCAGGCACAAACCCCAGCATCAGCTAGCGTATGGAAGTGAAGGGGAAACGGAGAGAGATCTGGAATCGAGCCCAGACTGCTTTCTTTCTCTCACTCAGTTAGTAGAGGATCAGGGTAAACCCAGCAGCTCTGAACACCCAAGCCACAGACAAGGAGAAACTGTCCATGGAGCAGGACAGGGGCAGCTGGCAGTGAGTTTCAGACAGGTTACAAGATGAGGAAGCAAAACAGTCAGTCACCCAAAGTTGCTTAACAATTAGCATTCAGTAAAGGCTTTAATTAGCATTGCGACTGATGCATTAGCATTGCTTCTGTCATGAGAATGAAATGTGTTGTATATGTGAAGATGCTCATGTACATCTCTCTCTCTCTCTCTCTCTCTCTCTCTCTCTCTCTCTCTCGCCCTCCACAGGTAAAGCGACGGTCTACAAAAGCCCGGCTGTATAGCCTTACTGCCCAACAGATGCCCCGTTACACACTCAAACGCTCTTTTGCTTCTGACGTGAACTGCACACACACGATCCTACACACACATACTTGAAAGCAGAAGTGTGTGAGTACACACATTCACACACCACCTGAACTGTTCCGCAACCCTCAACTTTAGACAAATGAGGATTGAGATGTTTCGATTCTGTTGAGCGTTACAATACACAGACACAACACTGTTCCCTCTTATGATGTTTAATTTCTTCTTTAACACTGTCTGGAGCCATTTTTAAAAATGAGTATTTGGAAGTAAAAGACAGTTTTAATCTACTATACCATTGCTTATTAAATGCCTGGAAAGATGTGTTGCTTCCTGTGCATTCTCTCCTGCTCTGCTGGACTTTTCCAGTCTGTCCAGCCCGTCAGAATAACGGTCCGTTCTGTGCAACACGGCTGTGTTCAGTGACGGGGAACATGCGTAATGGTTACTGGAATAATACGATTTAAGATCTGCATCCCCTGTATCAGCACGGGGGAAAGAAACAGACCTGGTCTGAGATCCGCAGATGTCCCGTTGTCTTTTGAAATCCCAAATCTGTATATGAAGTTGAATCTATGAAATCCTGCTCTCTTGTTGCAGATGTGGCATTTCTATACTTGTGTACGTGGTTTTAGGTTCAAAGCAGTAGACAAGTCTTTCATGTTTCTTCGACTGCATTGTATGCAAGTTCAGAACTTGTAGTTAAGTACCTTGATTTAATCAAAACCTGGCAGAGAAAATATTTGCCTTTTTTTTTTATCCTGTTTTGTACAAAGCATAAAAATGCAAGAATTGGGCTTCTCGCACTCTCTCCTCGCAGTTCAGAGGAGTGAGTGATGCTGTAGACTTTTTATACAGTTAATTTTGAACTGAGAAATGTTCAGATGCAGCAGCTATTGTTCTGCATTCAAAAAAAAACAACAAAAAACGAATGATTTGAAATTGTTAATGGTTTTTGTTTTCTTTTTTACTGTTTTTCATTACTTTAGGATGGGTCTGTTTTATCCTTAGTTTTACTTAACAAATTCTTTGTCCGTTAAAAACAATGAATTACAAACATACACACACACACCTTTCATTTTTCAAGCATTTTTTATTCAAAGAAATGATAGTTTCACAATAAATAACCATGCTTGTACAGATTGCTTAAATTTTGACTTTTTTTTTCCCACTTCCTAACAGAGAAGAGATGCCCCCCTTTAGCTGTTTCTTCGTGCAATATTGAACGTGGTCATTACTACAGGAAGACAGACTTTTTTTGTTTTTGTTTGTTTTCATACAAAACAGAAACCAAGCCATCAATGGTGCACTGAGAGGATGGCCAATACTTAAAGAAAGGGACTTGGCATTATGTACAAGTGAAGGGAGGTTTTTTTTTTTGTGTGTGTGTGTGTGTGTGTGTGCGTGCGCAAGAGTGAGATTGGTTCAGCTGGTTGTTGTTTTTTTTTTTTTTTCTTTTTCCAAGCATGGGAAGGTGGGTGGATGCTGCTAATTGAAGGATTCAAAGATGGGTTGAGAATTCAACATTCCGCTCCAGCACGTTCAGTGTGTAGCTAATCTTTTCTTCGAAGACTAAAAGGCAACAAAAAATAATCTTTTAATGGTAAAAATGGTATTGAATATATGTACTGACAGTCATTCTACGCCCACAGAGTGCTGATCTTTCAAACCCAAAAATCCAGTCTGAGCCATGTTTATTCCCTAGAGCAGTCTGTGTCGGATTACATAAACATTAGATAATTATGGGTCTTGGATACTTGGAAGTAATTGATACAGCCTCCAAAAGTTATCTGTTAAGAAGATTTCCTGAAATGAGACATAAATCTGGCTTCAGAACCATTCGGCAACATGAATGGGGTCCAGTCAGAGGAAGTCCCTTACTGATGCCTCACTTTCTTGGAATTACTGGTTAAACAGATGCTGACGCTGGAAGTTTTGACATTGGTGCAAAAGAAAAGTGATCAATTTCATGAGAGAAATGCGTTTCAGCGCCTCAAAGACAATTTAGAGCTGCAATCAAAAAGGGAATATCAGAAAAGGCAACATGAGTGTAGACTCACCCGAAGGTGAAGAACACTGAGAGAAAGAATTAAAGCAAAATCATACTCCATCCTTTCGTTCCCCCAGTTCCAGGACTTGAATATTGTTCAAGCAACTACTAAAAATTGAGAAATCAAATGTTCGAGATTAAGCGG
>JAKKZJ010000028.1:9792568-9817288 GCA_033441845.1 Pangasius mekongensis
GGAATTAAGAGAGGATCAGAAGCTGAAAAAGACACAGAGATGATGTATTGTACACTATACGCTAGTTCCTCCTGATCGACAAAGAGCTCTTACGTCGCCCAGTTACACACAATCAGGTGTGGCTATTCAATAACCTGTGACCTTGTTAGCATGAACACTACACCCATGTGCCCCTCAGCAGGCAGTGGTACCATAAGAATGCGTCTTGTATGATGCTTATACGTAAGGGGTAATCAGGGGATCGTAGTTTAGTGACTCTAAACATGAACCACTGCAGCTTCCGTACAATTCAAACAGAATGTTGAACAATAACTGAACAGAGAAGCAGGCGTTCATTCTCCACTTTAAATTCAAAACAGACATCTCATCTGTTCAGAGTCTGTGGCACTAGTCAAAACGGATAACTTCAAGCCCCGGGTTTATAGCCATAAGGTCTCCCTAAGCAAAGAATGTTGCGTAGCTGGATAACGTGTGGATACTGAACACGTTCTGTAATTTGGGCTGTAAATGCTCAGATAGCACAAGTTGTTTTATGCACCAGCCTATTCGCCAGCCCAGCTCGTGCTCTCCCTAACAGGCAAACAAACCAATAATAACCTTGTTTTCTTTTTGGCATCAACAGAGACACGATATTCGTAATTTTGCCTCTGTACTCCATCACAAAGGATTTGAAATGAAGCAGTCAAGATGTGATTGGAGTGTAGACTTTCAGCTTTAATTCAAGAGGTTTGACAAAAATATTGCATCAACCATTGAGCAATTTACTTTACTGCCTTTTTTTTTTTTTTTTTTTTTTTTTTTTTTTTAAGTCCTTTCATTCTCACAGGCTCAAAAGTAACTGGACAATTGACTGATAAGCAGTTTCATGGCCAGGTGTGGCCGGTTTCTTCCTTATTTCATGACAAACTGAGGAGATAAACATTCTGGAGTTGTCTGTTCATGGGAACTCTAAAGATGTGGTCCAAAAGGGGTGTCGATGCAAGTGAAGGACACAACTGCAGATTTTACACAACAGACAATGGCTGTTTGCAAAATATGCAAAGGCAAGACTGGCAAAGTCAAGGAAATGCTCAACCACCAAGGACACACTCCAAAAAGTGTGACAAAATCAACATGAACACAGAAGCACACGCGAACGGCACCGCAGTGAAGAAACAGCTAAAGCAAACGAATCCATTTGTTTATGAGAAATACCCTGACTGATACCCTGACAGTTCACCTGGGCAGGGCTAGAATACCCATTCGATCAAAAATGAGCCTTTTAAGTGACTTCATCCTCGTTAGGACTTATCGAAGTGATCTTGTTTGATACTTGTAAGAAAAAGAGTACTACCCATGCCTGCTTTCCTGTTAGACATAATCCTTTACGTTTTGTTCTCCACCGCTAGGCTAATGGATAAAGGCGATGCTATGACAGCTTTTTTGTAGCTTCATTTGTCATTTCATCTCCCATCGATTTATAAATACGCTATTAGCTTTTCTCATCATTGGCTCCAAAACTGTGGAATTCCTTGCCCTCCGAGATTAGAAGTGCAGAATCTCTTAGTGTTTTTAAATCTTCTCTTAAAACACATTTCTTTGGGGTAGCTTTTGCATGTGATTAATTTGCTGTTATTTATACTAACTTTGTTAAGGATAATTTTTATTCTATCTTTGTATTTTATTTTTGCTTGTATTTTATTTTATTGTATCGTTTTAATTTGTATTTCATTGTATCTCAATTTTTGTAAAGCGCTTTGAGATGCTACTTTAAAAGCGCTATATAAAATAAAGTTTATTATTATTATTATATTATTAGACCAGGCAATCAAACCGTCTGCCCATACGGGTATGCGACGTAGGATTTGCAGAACATTTCTACCTGAAAACAAATGCAGCGGAAGACTGGTGTAATAAATATGTGCAACACTCTGTGCTCGGTGTTTCGGCTGGTCACTTGTGGTTGGATCACTTGAGATAGATATTAATACCAGGTGTGAACAGAGTCTTAAAAAAAAAATAACTGCGATGATAGCGTGAACCAGCTTGAAAAAAAAAACATCATGGTGGTATATTTTTGACAGATGGCCCACCCCTACCTGTGGCACAGATCATTCTCAGCAAACGCAACTCCCAGACCTGTCACCCAGACCACTTCACTTGTCTCGTAACTCGTGCAGCTAGACTGCAGGAAGTCATTAAATTTAACCAGAATAACCTAATTCAATCCCAGGCGATGTGTGCTAGTGTTAGTTAGCTAACCATATGAGTTACCTCACTCAGTACAAAAGCTGGCTCTATTTTAAACCACTAGAAATCATGACCTGTGCTAAAGTATTCTGAATATGACGCCAGGCGATATTACTTCTCACCTTTATTCTTGGTGTATGATCGGATTTCCTCTTTTAAAAGCCAAATACTGTATTAAAGTGAGGTCTATGTTGTATGCATGGATCTTTCAGTGCGATGACCATGCATACATCGTGCGAATCAAAATTACTACAGACATCCTCCAGCAGCATTACAGAAAGAAGAACAATTAGAGGATTTGACCTTTTTGTCTCCTTTTTTATTTCAACTTTTTTTTTTTTTTTTTTTAAATAAACAAGGATGTGCAAAGAGACTTTTCCCTTTCAAGTGTGTTTTGAAATGTTCCATTAAAACCGTGACACCGTGATATTATTGTGACTGTAACACAATACAAAGCACATATGATCAGCCACAACTCACCACTGGTCTTTCAGAATGTCCAAACATATTGCCCCAGTAACCGAGCTTATATTGGGATGCCAAATCTTTGTAATAAACCGCACCTGAAAGTAAAACGACAAGAATGAATTGTTACTCGGATGCAGCAAATTCCATAACAATATCTAGCAATAAAGGGGAAAAACTTATGACCAAACTTATGCAAGCCAATAACACGATTTCAGATAAAGGAACTGCTTGCTCTGGTGCATTTCTGCAGAAGATGTGACATGGCCTACAGACTGCAAATATCAAAATAGTTGAAGACAGACTTGTTAAAAGGATTACTCTTAGCCTTCAGTACTTTATGAGAACAACACAGAAAAACCAGTTTCTCTGATATTTGCCTGATGTGTGTGTTTATTACAGTGCTGGCTTCCTGGGTTTAAAAAAACCTTACCATATCTGTAAGGGATGTGTTTCATGTGTTGCAATTGCTAAGGCTGGTATACTGAGCTATCAAGAGCATGACCGGTAAATTTATTTCCTTATCATCTTATTTAAGGAAACTTGTACACTCTTCCACAAAAGTTCCATCTCGAACCCTTAAATGGTTATTTGGTTTGTCCTTCTATGGAAGCCCTTAAAGGAAAAATCCACCCTGAATGACTTGTTGACTGCGTTGAAGATCGCATGTTAATTATAATCAATAAAATTCTGTTTAAACCTCTTGACATGGTGGTCTATTTTCACTTTAGTTAACAGTTTCCTACATAACAAACAATCTACTGATAGTGGCACCAGTGGGAATTATCCCTCGCTTCACCTCTACCTAGAGAGCGATGCAGCGGAGCTTTAGTCGGTCCAGCTCTCTTACCATCTGTACACGCTTCTCAAACAGATCAGCTTCCATAACGGCAACTTTTATGCTAATACCACCTTCAACGCCATCATGCTCGGCATCTCCTAGACACCTAACTAGCCGAGCCGAGCCTCAACACAACCGCGTCATATTTAAGCGATATCGCACAAGCAAGAGTGCGGTCTTACCGAATGCCGTGCTGAAATTCAGTACAACAGCACCACTGTGAGTGCGGTATTGCTTTTCATACAACAGTTCTATAAACAAGAATTTAGTATCACGTAACTGACGTTTCATACACAATATTACCAAATATTTTCTTTACTTTTGTCAACGGAAATAGTTCCCAAAGAAGCCACAGCTGGATAGAGCGTTGCATGTTGCCATAAAACAGCCCGCGGTAAGTGTAGTAACTGTTTCAGCGTAACGAACTATTGCTGGAATTGGAATTTTATATAACGGACACAGACAAGTGGAGTGATACAAACAGTGAAACGTCTCGGGGCTGTTATACTAAAAATCAGCACTCGTGGAATCAAATTATTGACCACATCGTTGTTTTTTCTGCTATTAAATCCTCCAGCGCGGCAGACAACCGCTGACTTCTCATGAAAAAAAAAATAAAAATACAGCACCAACCAACACATCACAAATATTTCTATACAAACATATTTAACGTGTTTCACGGTGGTGGTTTCCTTTAAATGTTCTATGCAGTACCCTTTCATAAACAACCCCTTTAGAAAGCTAGGACCAGGAACCGTTCCTTCTTGAGGTGTACAATGACTGTGTGCAGTGAGGCTGTTAACATGACTGTTACCTTCGGCGGATTGAACGGATACGTCTCTGGGATCTTGATTTCGAGCTGATACCTGCCACCTAAAACACAAATTCACTGTGAGGTGTTTATATACTCATCCGAGGTGTTCAGGAAAGTAGAAGAGAGAGTCCTCACCTTCATATGGTGTGTCCGGAGGTCCTGCAATCTCCCCTTTTAACTCTGTGAAATTTTCATCCACCAGGTCCACCTTAATCTGATTTTTACTCGTCTGTTAAGGAGAAGAGAGCACTGAATAAGGCAGAAGTGAAACTAAATGAAGACAATCAGTGTCTTTTCTGTTGAGAGGTTATTTAAACTGATGTGATTCTTATGCTGATCATCAGGATAGTAAATATCATTTAAGTGATGTACTTATGACACTTTAAAGGCCATATTTACAGGTAGCTCTGTAACAGAACCAGGACAAAGACTCTGGCCTGTCTGAGCACAGATGTCTGCTGTACTTAAAGAGCAGCTAACCTAGCGAGCTGACAAGTTAGAGCAGTTATCTAGTTCTCTTTTTACTGTTTTAAATGTTGTGTATTTAAAGTATGTTAAAGTGAAACAGATAAGAATATGTCGTTTCTCCTGGGGCAGGTGATAGCACGGCTGCTAATGTTTTGACAGACGGCTAACTGGCTAATGGATGCGCGCGCGCGCCCTTGTCAAAATTAGCAGGTCTGCCATAGTTAGCTGATACTCAGAGCTACATAAAGTAATTTAAAGTTTTTGTCAATTTATTCAACGTTATGACGATATGCTTGTAAAAAAAACACTAATTATTTGGCACAGACAGCTATGGAATTTGCTTAACACGTTACTGACATTTGGAAAGCTAACGAGCTAACTAGCTTTTTGCTGAGGTTTCAGGAGTAAGCCGAGTTAGCCAGAGCGGCTGGCCGTTAGCTGTGTCCCAGTGTATTTTTCCACGATAATTAAAGAATAAATGCGGATGTCAAACCTCTTCGCTTTTGAGAACTTCTTTAAACTCCCGTTTGATTCTCTGCACGGCGATGTTGGCCATGTCTGTGTGTTTGCAGCGCCGGGTTTCGCAGCAGTGTTCACTCGGGCCTGCAGTCCGCAAAGCCTGCACTAACACTCTCTCTTTCTCTCACTCTCTTCACTTCTTTTCCCTTTTCACTAAAAGCTGCAATACCTCTGTTGTTGTTGTTTTTTTTTTTTTCCAAACAAACAGCGAGGCCCACACAATGCACAGTGAGAGTCTGGAAAACGAGCGCAGAGTGGAGAATATTTGCGTTTTCAGGTGGCGATATGAACACGCTTTCCCTCTCCCATATGTACACGCTTCTAATAACGCCACAGTTATATCATGTGGTGTGAGCTACAGTTATCCAGGGCTACAGCGGATTACTTAGTTTCACTAGCAGCCTAGTGTGATTGAACTGCTTTTAACTGAAATGTAAAAAATGTATAGTATTTATACCGCTGCTGAATTCTCAGTTCTGATTGGTCAGAAGGTGTTTATGTAGTTAATTTTCTGTAACAACAGCTCTGAGAGTAGTTCCGGCTGCAAGGCAAATCACACGGTTATATTAATGCTCTGCTTCGTTTCTATTTACCCATACACCCATATGTGGGCTTTCCCCAAACTTTTATAGATTGTCTCTGTGTCCTGTAGCATTACGGTTTCCCTTCCCTAGAACTAAGAGGCCCAAACCTGTTCCAGCATGACAAGTCTGGAACGGGATGTTCAACAAGCACTTGATGTGTGATTGTTCAGGTGTCCACAAAATCTTTGGCAATATAGTGTATATTTGTATGGCGGACAATCTACATAAACTGAGCCTAGTAAAGAAAAACGCATAGGTGCAGACTGGTCAGACTGCCCATGCTGACCCCTGTCCACTGCCGAAAGCACCTACAATGGGCATCAGAACTGGACCATGGACCAATGGAAGAAGGTGGCCTGGTCTGATGAATCATGTTTTCTTTTACATCATGTGGATGGCCGGGTGCCTGTGCATCGCTTACCTGGGGAAGAGATGGCATCAGGACACATTATGGGAAGAAGGCAAGCTGGTGGAGGCAGCGCGATGCTCTGGGCAATGTTCTGCTGGGAAACCTTGGGTTCTGGCATTCATGTGGATGTTACTTTGACATTTGCCACCTACCTAAACATTGCAGCAGACCGAGTACACTCCTTCATGGCAACGGTATTCCCTAATGGCAGTGGCCTCTTTCAGCAGGATAATGTGCCCTGCCACACTGTAAAAATGGTTCAGGAATGGTTTGAGGAACATGACAAAGAGTTCAAGGTGTTGACTTGGCCGCCAAATTCGCCAAATTCTCAATCGGATCAAACATCTGTGGGATGTGCTGGACAAACAAGTCCAATCCATGGAGACCCCACCTCACAACTTACAGGACAGATACCACAGCACACCTTCAGAGGTCTTGTGGAGTCCATGCCTCAATGGGTCAAAGCTGTTTTAGCGGCATAAAGGGAACCTACACAGTATTAGGCAGGTGGTTTTAATGTTATGGCTGATCAGTGCATGTTTATTTAACACTTATGTGTTAAATAGTGTCGGAGCATACTTACTGTAACAATCAATATGTTTTCTTCTGTTGGAAGTATTATCAGCAATTGTGTGCTTTCAATAGTTTGGGGAAGAACCACATATGGATGTGATGGTCAGGTTGCCATATAGTGTATCTTGATGTATAGTTGGTCCAGTCAAGCTGTGCTAAAGGCTTAAAGGGAACATGGTGCAGAGCTGGGTGTCATAAGTGTCTTCAGATAAGTTGATAAAACTGGAGAATCATTGTCAGTACAGGTAAATGAAAACCTTTTATGAATTACCACTACTAATGATCAAGTTATAAATTAAGCTGGAAAATAATCTACCTGTGTTTTGGCAGCTGGTAGCTGGTCAGACTAAGCTGGATTTTTCAGTAGGGTGGAGTGTGTGTGAATTTGATCGTACCATTTTAACAACCTGAAAATTATGCTGCCACTGTTTAGATGGCAACAGTTAGCTAGCTAACAACGTTCTCTGCATACACTCACTGTCCACTTTATTAGGAACACCTGTACATTCATGCTGTTGTCTAATCAGCCAGTTATGTGGCAGCAGTGCAATGCTCAATATGCTGCAATATTCACATCAAACATCAGAATGAAAAAAAAGTGTGATTTCTGTGACTTTGATCGTGGCATGGATGTTGGTACCAGGTGGACTCGTTTGAGTATTTCATAAACTGCTGATCTCCTGGGATTTTCACACACAACAGTTTCTAGAGTTTACACAGAATGGTGTGAAAAACAAAGAACAATGAGTGGGCAACAATTCTGTGGGTGGAAATGCCTTGTTGATAAAAGAGGTCAGAGGAAAATGGCCAGTTTGGTTTGAGCTGCCAGGAAGGATATAGTAATTCATATAATCACTCTTTACAACCATGGTCAGCAGAAAAGCATCTCAGCAGGTACAAAACATCAAACTTTGAAGTGGATGGGCTACAACAACAGAACCACATTGGGTTCCACTCCTGTCAGCCAAGAACAGGAATCTGAGGCTATCATGGGCACAGGCTCACCCAAACTGGACAAATGAAGATTAGAAAAAAAAACCCTGGTCTTTTTCCAGTCTTCAACTGTCCAGTTTCGGTGAGTCTGTGCCCACGATAGCCACTGATTCCAGTTCTTGTTCAATGGATTTGAAATGAAGCAATCAATATGTGATTGAAGTGTAGACTTTCAGCTTTAATTCAAGAGGTTTAACAAAAATATTGCATTAACCGTTTAGGAATTACAGCTATTTTTTATAGTCCCTCCATTTTCACAGGCTCAAATGTAATTGGACAAACTAACATAAAACATAATCCTTTGCAGTCAATGACTGCCTGAAGTCTGGAAACCATGGGCATCACCAAATGCTGAGTTTCCTCTCCTGAGATGATTTGCCAGGCCTTTACTGCAGCTGCCTTCAGTTTCTGTTTGTTTGTGGGTCTTTTTGCCTTCAGTTTTGTCTTCAGTCAATGAAAAGCATGCTCTATTGGGTTGAGGTCAGGTGAATGACTCGGCCATTCAAGAACATTCCATTTCTTTGCCTTAAGAAGCCCTTGGGCTGCTTTCGCGGTATGTTTTGGGTCAGTATATATCTGTACTATGAAGCACCGTCCTATCAGTTTTGTAACATTTGACTGAATTTGAGCAGAATGTATAGCTCTATACACTTCACAATTCATCCTGCTACTTCTATCAGCAGTCACATCATCAATAAACACCAATGACCCATATACCTATGCCGTAACACTGCCTCCACCATGTTTGACAGATGATGTGGTTTGCTATGGATCATGAGCCCTTCCTTTCCTTCTCCATACTCTTCCCATCATTCTGGTACAAGTAAATATTGGGTTCATCTGTCCAAAGAATCTTGTTCCTGAACTGGGCAGGTTTTTTTCTTAGATGTTTTCAAATTCTCTAATCTGGCCTTTCTGTTCTTGAGTGTTACCAGTGGTTGCATCTTGAGGTAAACTTTCTGTATTTACATTCATGAAGGCATCTGTTGATTGTAGATTGTAGACAATGATACGCCTACCTCCTCAAGAGTGTTCTTGACTTGGCTAGATGTTGTGAAGGGGTTTTTCTTCACCAAGGAAAGAATTATGCAATCATCTACCTTCATTGTCTTCCATGGTCTTCCAGGCCTTTTGGTGTTGCTGAGCTCTCCAGTGCATTCCTTCTTTTTAAGAATGTACCAAATTGTTGTTTTTGGGCACTCCTAATGTTTCTGCTATCTCTCTGATAAGTCTGTTTTGTTTTTTAGCCTAATGATGGCCTCCTTCACTTGCATTGACACCTCTTTGGACTGCATATAGTTCCCATAAACAGCCACCAAATGCAAATTCAACACTTGGAATCAACTCCAGACCTTTTATCTCCTTACTTTGTAATGAAATAACAAAGAAGCAGGCCACACCTGGCCATGAAACTGCTTATCAGTCCAATTAGCTATCAGCTTATCAGCTAATCCAAACTGCTTATCAGTTCAACCAAGTTTGAGGCTGTAAAAATGGCTGTAATTCCTAAATGGTTAATGCAATATTTTTGTTAAACTCATTACTATAAATAATAATGTCTTCCAGATAGGGAGCGGCACAGGCAGCGTGCAGATGGAGGATTCTGTCCATGAGTCGCTGGAACGTCACTGGGGCTCCAAACAACCCAAAAGGAAGGGTCACGAATTATTGTCAACCAAACGGACTGGAAAAGGCTGTTTTATGATGAGATATGGGAGTCAAGGGGATCTGCTAATATACATTTATCAAATCCAGTGTCGAATAAAAGTGAGCCGCACCTAACTGATTGAGCAGTTTGTTGTCAGGGCATTGGATATGCGTCATATTTAGACACCGCGTTGACTTTTCTCAAGTCCACACAGAACCAGACCAAACCATCTATCTTGGTAAACAAGACCACCAGACTGGACTAGTCACTGTGGGACTCCTCAATTACCCCCATATCGAGCATGACCATGAGCTCCTCCCCCACCACTTGTTTTTTGTGTTTGGCCAAATGAGAGAGGCAGCTGGGTACCACCACCCCTCAGGGCGATTCAGTGTGGTGTTCTATTAGACTAGTGCGACCAAGTAGAGGCAAAAACACATCAGAAAATTCAATTTGCAGCTTAGCAACCTCAGTGAGTTGGGATGGTGAGAGGCAGCCTCCACAAGGGACCGGGGTGGATTAAGCCACCCCTTTTAGATTCACCTCTGGTGCTAGATCATCCCACTCCTGAATGTCACCAAAGCCATGGGGACCTCCTGTCTCCATGGTTTAAGGGGATTGAGCTGGTATATCTGCCGCACCCTACCTCTATCTGTTCACTTTACCTCATGGGTGACGTCCCCCGACTTGCCATGTAACCTTGAAGGGCCCTTTCCACCTGACAAGCAACTTTGCACTTGATGTGGGTAATAATATGAGCACTTTATCTCCCTGTGAATACTCACGTAGCTGAGCGCCCCTATTATACAGCAGGGATTGACATTCTTGCACCTGTAGCAAATTCTCCTGTGTTAATTATCCCAGTGTGTGGAGTTTTGCTGTCAGGTCAAGAACATACTGGATTTCACTCTTGATCTTGCTCTCCGAAGGTCCCTCCTCCCAATTTTCTCTGACAATAAGAGTTTATAGCTTGTGAAGGGTGCATGATATAAATGTGGTGCCCTGATCAGTCAGGATCTCTTTCGGGATCCCAACCAGGGAGGTAATTTTGAAGAGTGCCAACACTGCATGCTGAGATGTTGCGAAGAGGCACAGCCATGAAATGGTCCATAAGATTATGATGAGCAGCCTGGAATAACATATCCCGACAGTTATTTGGGACCAATAACTGGGTTGTTTCTTCTTTTGTCTGAGTGTCCTGCGTCACTCGGTATAACTGATAATCTTAAATAACCATAAAATAGGGGAAAGAGAGCGCAAGATTTGTCTTGTGTCTGCTCCAAGAGGAAACCCCCAAGGGGAATTCCCCCACCTTCCATGTGTTCCTGACATGGAGCTGACGTTGACGGCCTCCCCAGCCAATTCTGTGCACATCCCACACTGTGCTATACTATTGTGGGGCCCATCCACTCACATTCCCCTCAACAACATCTAAAAATCCTGGCCAATTTGCTCCCAAAATCAGTGAATGGGTGTGCCGAGGACCAACTATCACCTCTATTTTATGTTTCTTTTCCTGGAATTGGTTAGTGATGGCCACGAGGGGATATTCATGCACATCTCCATGCACATACCTCACCTTCACCCAGTGTGCTGTACCCAATGGCTCACCAAACCAGACTTTTGTGAATTGAAGTTTGGTTACAGCCCAAATCCACCAATGCATGGTATGTACCCCCTTGAATACTCACTGGTATACTGTATGTCCCAGGTTGATCGGGGGAGGCCTGTGGCACGTCAGGACCCAGACCAATGCCCCCAACTCCATCGCGTGGCATTAGTCCTGGAAATGCCCAGATCCCCTGCAAGGATAAAACAGGGAGGAACCAGAGTGTGTGTGTGTGTGTGTGTGAGAGAGAGAGAGAGAGAGAGAAAGAGAGAGAGAGAGAGAAGGGGTGGTTGCCTGCCCCCGGATACACTGTCAAGTGGTCCTCCGCCAGTTGGACCGCCCCTTCTAGTGACTCCAGACGGTGGCACTGGACACATTCCACTGTCCCCTCCAGTAGCTGTGTGACAAACTGCTCCAGCAGCACCACTAGGTTGACTACATCATCGGCGCCACACTCCTTTGCCAGCATCCACCTTTGACAGGTGTCTCAGAGCTGTTGGGTGAATAGGAATGGGTAGCCAAGCTCACTGAGCATCAGCAAGTGGAAACATTGTTGGTGCTGTTCAGTGGTGTGGCTGACCCATTGTAAAATAGTTACTCCAGCTACTGCTGGAGCACTCGCTGACTGGACCAGGTTCCGTAGCACCTACCAATCCTCTGTCTGGGCTTGGAGAAGGGCCTGGAATCGCTGCTCCTGCTCTGTGTGCAGCTTGAGGACGGCCTGATGTTGCATCTGGTGGATGCCGGTGATGGTCTTGATGATCTCCTTGAGTGACTCCATGGCGGCAGATCTTCCTCAATCTCCCGGGTTTTGGCACCCGTGTTACACTCTTAAAGGTTTCACCGGAAATGAGGAGATGGGAGGCAGGCTTGGGACAACTCAAAAGGGGCACTTTATTTTCCTTTACTTTTCCTTCGCTTTTTAGTGATTTTATCTCACTAGACACACATGTACACACACACTGTTCTGTGCTGCTCAGCTCTCTCTCCCATGGCTCTTGTCTCTCCCTCTTTTTCACTGAAACACAGAACACTCGTTGGCAAAATCCCCCACAGGTGTAGGTCCTTACCACTCACTCTTCCTGGCTCCACCCTCCATTCACAAACCGGCACTCGACCATGCCGCCACCTCCAAAGTGACAATTTCTGATGAATCTAATTGTGGTCACATTGCTTGCTGACTAACCTTCTGTTGTTTCCTTGTAACAGCTATGTCACGTTCCTGTGAAAAAATAAATTAAATGTTTGGATAGGATAATATATCTTGACTATTGCTTCTAAAAATCTATGTTTTTGTTTCCAAATATCCATGTTTGAAATTCCATAAGTACTGCATTTATTTTTCTGGCGCAACACTGACATTTTTTTCATTTTCCACACAATTTCCACTATAGCTTTTTATTGAGTGAACAGTTTAACAAATACAACTACTAGGGGGGAATAAACATTATTGCACAAAGACATGAAAAAAGTACATGCCTGTTCAGAAATAGCTTTCTGTTTTTTTGAGGGCAAGATTAATACATTTGCATTTATGAATATGAGAATTTGCATTTATGGATATGGAATTTAGCCATTAAGAGAATAAAATTAATCAAATACCTGTCTTTCTGACTTGTGTCAAGACCCAGCAATATAAATTTCCACTGTAAAATATAATTTTCATCAATATTTTCAATAATAAAGTCTAGTACATTTTGCCAAAAAAATTCTACCACTGGGTAGAATTTTTGGGACAGAGCCCTTATTGATTGGTTATTATTGCGACAGTGAGAAGAAAAACATTACATTTTACCTACACCAGAGTGTTTGGGTGTAAGGGGGGGAGTTGCTGACAAGCCAATCTCTTTTGTTGTTTATACAGCATGCATACTCCCACAGGGATTGCATCAAAGAGCCTATGCAAATTCCCCTGGTGGTACTTCAAAAACTCATCATATATAAAGAGAAAACCATCTGTGTTAAACTACTGGTCAACCAGTATAATATTATTTCAAAACCGATTTTCAAAGAAAAGAGTCTTTTGTTTATATAAAATGTCCTTATTGTTCCATATGAAATACTTGTGAGGTGCAAATTGTGTTTGTAGATTAGCCTCTATACCAAAAAAAAAAGCTTGACGGTGAAAATTGACCGTTTTATAGGTATTTTATTGATGTCAGAGTTATAAACAAGAAAGAAATTTATGCCACCCAAGTTAGATAAGATATGGAAGGGGATAACATTCCAAATGGAGTTAGAATATCTAACAAGTTGTCTAATCCAGTTAATTTTGACTTTATTAGTTAATGTAGCAAAGTCTAAAAAGTTGAATCTACCATTTTCGTATGAGTTTCATTATAACTGTTTTCTTAATATAATGCATCTTATGCCTCCAGACAAAGTTAAAGAGCATTTTATCAATCTCTTTAGATAGTTTATCATCCAGATGAAAAGCCAAAGCTGCATATGTTAATTGAGAGATTCCCTCTGCTTTTATGAGTAAAATTCTTCTCCTTAATGACAGGTCTCTTAAGATCCATTGATTACATTTTTTAGGGCCTTTTGGATAATAGTATTAAAGTTTAGAAAACATATGTTTTGATTATCCTTATTTGTCATAATTCCCAAGTAATACACTTCTGATTTTACAGGAATGTTGTAATAAGCAGTCTTTGAGAGCCATGAATTCACTCTTATTCAAGTTTAAATAGACACCAGAGGCTCTTGAGAACTCCTCTATGACTTTAATTGCAATAGGGATCTGCTTATCATTTTGAAGAAAGAATGTGGTATCATCTGCCACCTGGATTATAACTAATTCTCTACCAATAACAGACCTTTAATTTCACTAGCTTTAACGTGGTTAGCAAGGAGTTGACTTATAATTAGGAAGAGATATGAGGAGACAGGGCAACCCTGTCTAATTCCTCTAGACAGATGAAATCTAGAAGAAATACCTCCTGATAATTTAACTGAGCTGTTGTTGTTCTTATAAAGAGTTTTAACTGCATTAGAAAATAAATTTCCAAAAACAATGTTTTTGAGAGATTGAAAAATAAACTGATGCTCCACAGAATCAAAAGCCTTATAGAAATCTACAAAAAAGGATAAATCCCTCGCCTTTAATGAATTCTGGATAATCCAAAATATCTAAAACAAGTCTTATGTTATTTGTTATATGCCTATTTCTCATAAAGCCCAATTGTGTTTCTTCAATAATTGAATATAATACAGTCTTAAGCCTTTTAGCTAATATCAGGGCAAATACCTTGTAATCATTATTCAGTAAGTTAATTGGATGCCAGTTATCAAGAAGCAGTGTATCTTTTTTGGTTTTGGAATTAATATGATTAATCTTTGAGTCAAGGTGGGAGGAAGACATTGACCTCAGCAGAAAACAGGAAACCTCAAACAGAAAAGGGCCAAGTTTCTTACATTTTTTTCAAATAAAATTCTCCCGTCAATCCATCAGTGCCTGGCGATTTATTATTTTTGAGTTGACTAATTGCATGTAGGCATTTCACACACTTTTTTAAAAAAATCATTCTCATCAATAGATTTAATTTCTAATGAATTCATAAAGGCATCAGATGCAACTTGAGAATAATTAGAGGTATATAACCTCTTGTAGAATTCACAATAGTGGCTGGATATTAATTTATCATCATGAGTTACCACCCCATTAACTTTTAGTTATTATTACGATAGCATCTCTCTAAGTTGAAAAATAGTTAAAAAATACTATGAATTCTGTTCACCCTCTTCTATATATCTCATCCAGTTTAATTTGTAGATCAGCTAATAGATAAGTTGGCTATTCCTCTAATGATGTTTGTTTCTTCAGCTTTTCTAGATTTGGCCAATTGGCTATCCAATTTCCAAGTATTTTGCAACCTCAAATTTAAAGAGCTCCCAATTTATACCGTATTTACTGTTCTTCTTGGCTTTATCCCAAAAACTGGTTATCAACCTTATGATTTCTTTTTTCATGTCATTATATAGCAATAATGAATTAAGTTTCCAATATGTTCTATTAATTTTACAACTTGTATAAGACAGCTTAATATTAATACTTATAGCCTTGTGATCTGAAAGTGGAGTAGATACAATATCCACTTCCACATTGTCTTTGTTAAAATTCTCAGACAATAACCAAAAATCAAATCTAGATTGGTTAAATCCTGTTTTGTCGCTCCAAGTAAAAGATTTTTGAAATGGGAATTTGGTTCACCAAATGACTGTAGGACTACATTTAGCCTTAAAGGTTTTGAGGTTACTGTTGTTAACACTAGGTTGATTTATCCATCATCCATTTTAATATATATTATTTATGATAACGTTAAAATCCCCTCCTACTAACAAGGTGGCATTTCCAGCCATCCATCCATCTTTTGTACCACTTATCCTATACAGGGTCGCAGGGGAGTGTGGAGCCTATCCCAAGGGACTTGGGGCACAAGGCGGGGGACATCTTGGATGGGGTGGCAGTCCATTGCAGGGCACAATCACACACTCTCGCACACGCATTCACACACTACGGACAATTTAGAGATGCCAATCAGCCTACAACGCATGTCTTTGGACTGGGGGAGGAAACCCCCGAAGCACGGGGAGAACATGCAAACTCCTTGCACACAGGGTGGAGATGGGATTCGAACCCCCAACCCTGGAGGTGCACAGTGCTAATTAAGATAATTATTGTTGTATCCATATACATTGCCAATAATGAAAACATCATGAGATCTAATTTACTGACATATGAAATGACCATCAGGATCACACTTTGTATGCAGGACATCTCAGTTGAATCTTTTTTTTTTTTTTAAGTAATTCCTCCAGATGAACCTTCTGACCCATGAGAAAACCATACTGATTTCACCCCTTTGTGAACTCCAAAAGTTAGCATCCCCTTTAACAGAGTGAGCTTCTTGTCCAAAACCCAAGTCTGCTCTAAACTGTGTGGCAAACAAAAACTTTCCTTTTAACATTATTTCTTAACCCCTTAGCGTTAAAAGAAATGTGATAACTCTGACATGTTACTGCCAACAATGCTACAACACCAAAGTGCTACGAAAATCTAGAGAATGTACAGATCAGTTTCCGCTCCATCAGTCAGAGGGAAAGGCTACTCTGGTGATCTCGCGAGATTTGCGACGTGGCTGTTCTCGCGCTCTCACAGCGGTAACGCGTAATCAAAACAGAAGCGGAACAGCAGCCGGAGCTTGGGCCTTGTGCCAGAGCCGAGACGGACGCGATGCTTTTAATTCTGCAGTTGTGCTCGGCTAAGACTTTTCTCCACATTCTCTAATGTGAACGGTTAAAACTGTGTCTCGGTGATTCTTGGTAAGAAATCGTCTTGTGTTGTTGTTGTCGTCATTGTCATACAACAGTTGTTTATTTTTGCACGAATCATACTTCCTGACAATTTCTAGAATATTTCTCTTGTATCATGGTTTTACTTCTATTAATGTGTGTGTGTGTTTTTTTTTTTTGTTTTTTTTTTTTTTTAATTTTTAAAAAATTTGTTTACTTTCTGCAGCCTTTTCTTTTAAGCAGTGTTTACTAAGGGATTTTCAAGCACTTTTCCACATTTGTTTTAACTTGGTTAAGTCTTTTAAATAATTTGTTTTGTTTTGTTTTGTTTTCACTTCCGCCTTCCTGTTTGTTTGTGTAGGGGGAGGAGGAGGAGGAGGAGGAGGAGGAGGAGGAGGAGGGAGGGGGGGGGGGCAGACCATCACAGCAGGCTGTACAACACTGGAAAACTGAACTAACACACACTTGTGGGTTTAAAAAAAAAAACTTTAAGGGAAAATCCTCAGACCTGTTTTAACATGTCTTATCCAGTTGGCCTTAATCTGAGATAAACTTATGTCCTTGTGACCGTTCAGATCCCTTGCATGTATAAATGAAATAACACTTGGTTAAATAATCCCACAGACATTTTTTTAAACTCCAGTTGATGCTGTAACCTTTGATCACTGATGGCGGAAGGAGGGTTTGACCCCTGCGAATGCATCTGCTCTCATGAGCATGCGATGAGGAGGCTCATCAACCTGGTAAGAATCGCCTTTATTTATCTTTTAATTTCAAAAAAAACCCTTGGAGCAAGACTAAAACCAACACTTCCGCTCTCTATATATCACTAACGTCTGATTCACTGCTCAGACATTTCTCTTCTGTGGAAGGAGTCTGTATTGTGTACATTTTTATATGAATGTTTTTTTTCTAGCAATCATCCAAAACACAGATGGCAGATACGATTAAACTGAGCCGAATTCTTTACGCCCACAATTTTGTTTTCTTTTCTCGTAAGACTTCAATCACATATCTCAGTCGCTAAACCTCTGGCATTTGGCTCGGTAATACTATGGTCATCAAGGACCGGAAGGTTTACTTTATCAGCCGAACCTTTTGGAAAAAAAAAAAAAAAAAGCAGAATAATTTGAAAATGTCGTGGTGTACAATGACTGTACCACCTAATCGCTCAGTTTTCAGTATATCCTGGTATAACTCGGAACCATCAGGGAGAAATGATTACGCTTGTCACTTGGGTGGTGTCCTCAAGGGTATGTGGTTTGTACATTCAGCATGTAACTTTTGCTCTGTGACGTAATTGTAGTCTACCTTTTAAAAACTCATTTGAGATGCATAATTAAACCTTTAGGTCCTTGAATGAGTTTTAAGATAAACCATTTTCATTTTTCTGAGGTGAAAACAATATTTTCTCAGATTTCCATGGTTTGAGTAGAACGAAACGCAAGGATTGTCTGCATTGTAGCCTGGCACTGCTGGGTGTAACAGGAGCATCATTGGCCATCATATTGACGTGTAACTCTCTCATTGCACAGGTTCTCCTAGGCGGTTTACATAAGAGGTGTGGCGTACTGTAATGAGCCATGCTGTAAGGATTTGGGTGCAGTAGATGGGAAAAAAAATGTCTTTTGATTGTTCATTCAAATCCGCATTTTTGGTGTTTCCCTGGTGTATTTATTATTTCTTGTCTACTTTTAAAATTGATTCAGCTCATGGACTTTTTTTTTTATTGTCCTCTCCATGTACTCAAACACACTGGGATGAAATACCAGGTAGCGTAGGCCAATGTACAAACACCATACAGAGGCTTCAAGCACCTGATTACATAACATGCAAATAGATAAGATCAGTATGCAAACTGCAGTTTCTGTACAAACTATCCATCGGCAAACTTCTGTATTATGGGCTGCAGGTAGGCAGTAGCCTGGTACTCTGGAACTATTTTAATTGCATTGCACTGGCTCCCTGTTAAATATAGAATCGATTTTTAAAATTCTCCTGTATGTTTGCAAAGCCCTCAACAATTTGGCCCCTCGGACAAATTTGCTCCATCCGCTTGCTCCCTCCCGAACTCGGAGATCTTGTGATCTTGGCTTACTTTCTGTTCCCAGATCCAGACTTTAAACACGAGGTGATCGTGCCTTTGCGATCGCCGGTCCGAAACTCTGGAACAGTTTTCCTCTCCATATCAGATCAGCCCCTTCTATATCAGTTTTCAAGTCTGCTCTGAAGAGCATATTCATTCTCTCTGGCCTTCAGTGTTCCATGAACATTGGTCCGATCACTGTTTTACTACTGTATTTGCGTTCTGTTTTTCTTGTAGTTTTACTTTTGGTATTTTTCGTAGGTTTATTCTTGTTTTTTAAATGTGCTTGATCTTGATAAGTAAACTTTGATCATGTGAGAATGTAGGATGATATCAAGTATGTAGACACGTAAAAATGTGTTTTTCCATCCCTGCCTGGTTGATGTTGAAGTTTTGTCATTTTAAATCTATCCTCAGCTGAGGCAGTCACAGTCCTACTGCACAGACACAGAGTGCCTTCAGGAATGTAAGTTTTCTCATTTATTTTCTTGAACAGAGGCAACCCCCTCCTTCCTCCACTGTTTTCCATCTACATGATGTTATGCAAATTTTGAACATACAGGTTAGAAAGCAGTCCAAGGCCCCATTCTTGATAAATCACTTAAGTAATCCAAAATAAAATGCCAGATTTGGTAATTGTGATCATTCGAATTGGGCTAAATCAGTTCATCAGCCAAAAAAAATCACGCCGGATTCTTGCGGCCAGCGTTATTGGGACCACCACCGCCCGAGTTCTCTCAATTCTCTCAAACAAATCAGTCTGGCAATACTGATCATTTTGAGAGAATTGAGAGAACTATGCACTGTTTTGCCTGGAAAGAGTTATAGATACAGTGACCTCTAGAATTATTGGCAACCTTCAAAAATTCATCATCAGTAAGCGCTGTATCCTGGTTAGGATTGGTTATTGGTGGTCCCAATAACGCTGGCCGCAAGAATCCGGCGTGATTTTTTTTCACACCTTTGGGCAGTAAGAGGAAACCGGACAACCCAGATGAAACCAACGCAAACATGGGGTGAACGTGCGAAACATCATATTCATACATTTTCAGCAAGTGCCTTATCTTGGTCAGTGTTGCGGACCCTATCCTGGAAACACAGGAAGTTGTTGTTTGTTCTTCTTTCGGCTGCTCCCATTAGGGGTCGCCTCCACGGATCATTGGGCCGCGTATTTGATTTTGGCACAGTTTTTACGCCAGATACCTTTCCTGACGCAACCCTCCTCAATTTTATCCGGGCTTGGGACCGGTACTGAGCGCGCACTGTTGCGCGCAACCCCAGTGGCTGGGGTTGGTTCCCTGACCGAGGAATCAAACCTAACCACTAGTCCTCCAGGGACCTCCTGGAAACACTGGAAGTAAGGCGGGAGAATTTATAAAATGAGCAGTCTAGTCTTGTTTACATTGAATCAGCCTATTATTTGAGCTTGTTATCTTGTAATAAGTCCTACAACAGCTTCAAAGAACTGACAAATCCAGGATCATGTCAAATTGTCAACGGTCCAATCCAGCTAATTTGGTAATCTATATACGGGCCCCTGATGTACCAAGTGTGTCTACAGTCTTTCCTTGACTGTCAATGGCTGGCTTTCCTTGATTGTCATCTAAAGTACCTGCCAGAAAGACACAATATTCTTGAAGTCTGTTAAACATATGGATGGAAAAGGACCTATTTGTTAGAAGCTCTCTTGTAGTAGAGCAGAGTTCCATGGTCTTTCAGCAATTGTCACATCCGAACCTATTTAAATGTCCACCTATGCTTCATGCAAATGTAGGCTGGATTACATTGTAAAGAGAACCGTGTCTGTTGAACTCACGTGTTGAACTGGGCATTGTCAGGTCCATTTTAGTCAAGCCATTCATGTAAACGTGTGGGACAAAATATTGTATATCCAGAACTACTGTACAACGTGAAAACAGTATAAACAGTTGATCTGAGTAGGTTCTGGGGAAATTGTAACTTAATGAGTTTATGCTTGTGAGTTTAAATCCTAGGCCTGTCAGAGAGCCACTGTTTGCCCCTTAAGCAAGGCTCATAACATTCAAGTGTGTCATATGTTTGCGTTATTTCCTGACTGTGTTGTATGTTACTTTAAAGAATCGTCTGTCAGTTCTGATTTGGCTTCTTTATTTGGTGTGTGCAGTGCCAGGACCCGGTTCTCCAACAGGGGGCGATCTGACTCTGCCCATGATTATTATGGGCTGGATGGTGCTGGCGTTGGTACTCTTCCTGCTTCGCCCTGCCAGCATGAGAAGCCCCAGAACCTCCAACAAACCCACCGGCCCCTTTACTGTAAGTCACACCAAAAACCTAACAACCTTGTTACCTTTTTATGGCGTAAAACCGCAGTGACAGTGCACCTAACAGTGCAATAAATAATGTAATAGCTTCAGGCATACATTAATTGATGTTCCTGTATAGTATACATTAGCACATTTGAAGTGTTTTTTTAAGTGCATTAAATACATATACACTATATGACCAAAAGTATGTGGACACCTGACCATCACACTCATATGTGGGTCTTCCCCAAACTGTTGCCACAAAGTCGGAAATACACAATTGTCTAGAATGTCTTTGTATGCTGTAGCATTACAGTTTCCCTTCACTGGAACTAAGAGGCCCAAACCTGTTCCAGCATGACAATGCTTCTGTGCACAGAGCTCCATGGAGACATGGTTTGCCAAGGTTGAAGTGGAAGAACTCGAGTGGCCTGCACAGAGACCTAACCTCAGCCCCACTGAACACCTGAACACTGACTGTGCCCCAGGCCTCCTCGCCTGACATCGGTGTCTGACCTCACTAATGCTCTTGTGGCTGGATGGGCAATTCCCCACAGCCACGCTCCAAAATCTAGTGGAAAGCCTTCCCATTAGAGCAGAGGTTATTATAACAGCAAAAGGGCGTAGTAACTCTGGAGTGGGACATTCATAATGCACATATGGTTGATAGTCAGGTGTCTATAGACTTTTTGGCCATATAGTGTACCATAGTGTAATAAAGTTCAGTACTTTATCTACTATCCATGTACTAGTTCTGTACTCGCTTCCGACTAACTTTGGGGAAAATATACAGCGTGTCTTAAAATTTTCTTTAAAGGAAATTTAGATGCGCAAAACCCAAAGTTTTTTTTTCTTTAAGTAACAAAGTCACAAACATTGAATATTTGGGAATGCTCAAAACATCCAGGTGATAATCCAAATGCTCTGGTGTATGCTGTAACAAATCCACATCTGTACTCTCAGTGGAAGCTGTGATTCTTGCCTTCAGATCATCAGTGTCACCTGAGTGTTATACCCTTTAATGAATCCCCAAAGAAAGAAATTGCAGGATTTGAAGTTCACTGTCAGTTTACATAAACGTTTTAATGCCAGGCCTGTATGGCTGGGGTAATCTGATGAACCTTTGTTTGCTTTTACCGCTGTGTTTGTTAAACTGTGTCCTTAACCAGCATGATCTCTACAGGCAGATAGCCAAGACAAGATTTAAAAAAAAAAAAAAAAAAAAAAAAACAACAGTAGATATAAATTTTTTCCACATATTTATAAGCAAAAATATATAAATAAATGAAACACAATTTGGTAAAAAAAAAAAAAGGCTAGAATGTTGAGCCTAGAACCAGTTTTGAAACCTACTGTGTGTGTGTGTGTGTGTGTGTGTGTGTGTGTGTGGTGAAGTGACATTATGCATTGTTTATGGTAAATCTACAGAAATCGCAGAGATAATGACTTAAAGCTTGAGCCATTCATAATCATTTTAGTTATGCTCAAACATTAACTCTCTATCTGTCTATCTATGTGTCTATATAATATAAAATGAGTGTGTGTGTATAAATATTTTTCTTATTGTGTGTTTGTCTTATTTTTCATTCAGAATAACGGTAGAGAACCTCCAGCACCGCCAGTAGACTAGCGACGAGCCAGGACTCCCGACTACGTACCATGACCAAGACCTTTCACTTATGACCAGAGCTGTCTTCCGTCTGATTGGCTACACTTACTTCCTCTTACTTACTCATCTATTACAATATATTACTTTTTTTTTTTTACTTCTGCTACTTTTCTAATCTAGTGGGTATTAACATGAAGTGATTAAAGAAACAACACTAAAATCCATGTCCCTTAAAAAAAGAAATACGACATGTATATTCTCCATGGTGTTGTGTTAAGCGAGCTGTAAATGTAGCTTAAGACACCGTGACTAATCCTAGACACGTATGATTCACAGTAAGGTTGCCTGTTATAGATGGGGGGTGTATTTCAGGGTGGAGGTTATAGCACATTCTGCACGAGCCGCGTCATTTCGGTCGCTTCTTATGTCATTCAGGAGGTCAGGACATGGGCCGTGGCGCTGGTGCCGTGTGACTCTTGAAGCCGGTTTATAAGACTTGTGCTCGTTACACACCTCTTGACACACCAGCCAGTTCACATTTTTCTTAATTTTAATTTCCATGACAACAATAAGCTTAACAAGAATGCTGAGTATATGGTGTGTGTGTGTGTGTGGTAGGAGTTGGATTACAAGCAGAGCTGGAGACTGTCTGGGGTCATTGAGGACTTATTTAGGACCAGACACAGAGTTTATCACTCATACTTAATGTAAATCTGACTGTAGGGTCAGTCTGTCTCACGTGGTTACATGTGATCAAGTTACTGCTGAATAACCAATCATTATAACAATGAATTAAACAGGGAATGCTTGGTTATGGCCTTTTTTTTAATATTGGACATACTGATTTAAAAAACTTCTGAGGGTTCATGGTATACTTTTATAGCTTTCTCTTTCCACACATCAACATTGAAGGACCTTTGACTGTGTTTAAAGTCTGTAGCATAAAGACTGTAGCTGATATAAAGAAGGTCTAATAAACAATCAGAGACTTGCCACTAGGGTCCTGCGCTGTGTTGTAATGTTTAATACGGTTACATATAAACCACATGTTCCACATGCGTTTGGAACACATAATCTCTCAATCACTGGTTGGGCATGGATAATATTTCTGAAAATGATTCTGAATATTCTGAAGTAGTTTTACATTTTGAGTTAAGATTATAACTTGCTCTTAGAGAAAGAGCTTCAACTATGCACTTTTGGTTACTGAAATAAACAGTTAATAAATCTATACAATATATTTGGTCTCTGTGTGTGTGTGTGTGTGTGTGTGTGTGTTTCTTCCATCTGGCTTTAATCACTGAGGGTGTGTGAATGGAGAGAATCGACTCCCTGCGTCACACTCAAGTCACTCACTCCAGTTTTATTGTGTCATCATGACTGCTGTTAATTCACTGCAGATCCTAATGTCCAGTTCAAGCTTGTAGTTATGATTCAGTGCAAATTCAAGTGATCAGCATCCACTAATGTTAAAAAACAGTTTGAAAAATGAAGACAATCTTCAAGAAGTGTATAAGGCTGCTACACTGATTTAATATATATATATAATACAGATGATACTGAACAAAATAAAAGTTGTTTTGTAATGAAAAGTGTTTAAAAATCTCCTTAATTACCATAAAACATCAGCATTAATACCTTTTGTCTCCCATATTTTTTTTTATTTTTGTATAAATGAATTCATGCTCTGTATAGATTAATTCAAATTAACGTTATGGTGTCGTTAAACTGATTCATCACAATATTTAAAAAAAAAAAATTCTAGGTGAATTTCATATACATAAATCCAAATCTAAAATAAGTGCTTATTTGTATTTTTTTTTTAAAAATGGCATTACTTATATTTTTCCTTACACACATTAAGGTTACGTGAACGCTGCATTCAAATCCGCTTGCTTTTCTCTACACGTGGCAGATTGAGAAGCATATTTCAAACCAAAAGTCTTGAACCTAAGACTTTTTTTTTTAATTCAGAGGCATGTATTACAACATCTTTCTAAACATAAATACATATTTAGAAGGTGGACAGACAAGCAAATAATTTTATATTTTAACAAATTATTTCAGTTGTTTATGTGTAACCTATGCTCTTCTGAAGAAGTGTGAAGACGTGACTCTTATTATATATATAATATATACATATGTTTTTTTTTTATTAACCGGAAGTGGGCTGCTTCTGACCCGAGTTTTTTTTTTTTTTTTTTTTTTTTTTTTTTTTTTTTTTTTTAATTGGCAGGGGGGGGGGGGGTTGGGGGGTGTTGGGGTGTTTTTTTTTTTTTTTTTTTTTTGTTTTTTT
>JAKKZJ010000028.1:9859363-9876654 GCA_033441845.1 Pangasius mekongensis
ACCTCGTCACTCCCAAAGCGAACCTCAACATCTTCAGCTCTGCTACCTCTAGCTCTGACTCCTGTCTCTTCCTCAGTTCATCTCTAGAACTAAATAATAAATTTGAAAAAATATTACTGTACACCTTTAAATAATGTTCATGAAACAAGTCTGTATTACAGGGGACTTTTACTATATTTTACTACAAAAAAAAAGCAGCTACAAAAAGGATACACACAACCACTAATGCACAGTGATGCATAAAAGGCCCTGAATATTTTCATGCTTCGTAAGACCATCAGAGGGCGCCAGTGTGCCTGATTCACTTCTGAACACACCTGTAATATTCGATCTCCAGGTGTCAGTGTGTTGTTTCTGGCTGCTGGACTGTGCTCAGAGATGTGTTTTATAAAGATGCCCCGCCTCATTTCTCCATTGCTGAGGCGACGACCCATGCCCCGCCCCCCAATCACACTGATGCCGAGACTTTCTCCATTTGTCCTGATCAGTGTCACCCTGAGGAACATGTAAATACACCCACAGCTATTATTACATTTCGGAAATCACTAGAATTACGAGAGATATAAATGAATATCTGTATTTGTTGTACCTCCTGGGATGACGCCATGAATCCTGATCACTTCTTTGCCTCTTATCCTCTGTCTCTTCTTTTCTCCATCCCTTTGCTGGCAGTGAAAATATTCGACCTCTTGCGTCCCTTTCCGGTTCATCTTTTCTCTCTCTGTCATGCCTACATCTTAGCCGTGTTGTGCTTTCTGCTTGTTCCTTCTCTCTTTCTCTACAGGATTTGCTTTGTTCAGGAATACATCCCCTAAAAATGCATTCATCATTAATAATTAAAGATGCATGCATATCTAAAAATATTTAGATGAAAATATTAAGCTTGTTGGAAAAACAAGTCCTATTTTAGAACCTTTAGTGCAAGTGTATTTTTGTGTGTAAGTGTATTTCCTTTCAAACTTTTTACTCACCACTTTGTAAAGGCTGTGTCAAGAGCTTTACGCTCCTGAAAGGATTGGGCAGCAGTGGCTCGGCCCATTTTCATTTCCTGTTTTGATTGGATGATAGTGGCTTGGTTCAGGTTCAGCTCCTGCTTTGATTGGATCACAGCGGCTTGGTCCAGGTTCAGCTCCTGTTTTGATTGGATGACAGTGGCTCGGCCCATTTTCATTTCCTGTTTTGATTGGATGACAGTGGCTTGGTCCAGTTTCAGCTCCTGCTTTGATTGGATCACAGCGGCTTGGTCCAGTTTCATCTCCTTTTTTGATTGGATCACAGCCGCTTGGTCCAGTTTCATCTCCTGTTTCGATTGGATGACAGTAGCTCGGCTTGCCTTGACATCTTGTTTTAATTGGATGGCCCGATGCATGTCCAGGAATGCAGCAGGTATGTATGTCACACTGCCAGTATAAGAAGATAAATTAATCAACTAACAGGTAAGCATAAGCAAGTAAACTGCCAGCAAAATGTAAGGTATGATAGACATGGTTGCCAAGTCTGTTGGTTTTCACATAAAATTTGGGAGATGTGGTTTGAATTTTCTGTCTTTGGGTTGGGGAATTTAGTCTTGGCCAATTCCCACCCACCAGCCAGCTCTCCCCTATCATACAACAGTTACCGATCTGGGAGGTGAAGGCTACCACAGTGTTTCCTCCAAGACACATGAAGCCAAGCACTGACAGCATGCTACTTTTTACCTTGGGAAACAAAAAATGTAGCTTTACAGTGTCCTCCTCTGACAGCGATGAAGTGTTCAAAAGCTTCACAGTATCCTTCCAAAACTGATCAGCCAAAATATGGGAAGAATTTGAAGGCTAAGTGTGATACTTCTGTTTTGTTAATGTTAATTTAAAAGCATTCTAGCAGTTTGCCTAACTAAACAATTTAATACTAGCAATGCCGGTGCAGTGTTATTTATCATTTAACATCATCCTTTTTTTTTAAACTGGGAAGATTCAGCCAGGTTACACAATGTATACCAGTGACACTAATTCATGCACTTTTATTTAAATTTTTAACGATGTAAAGACTGTGGAGATTGCAGTCAACTGCTGTTGATGTGTAGTGGATTGGATAGTGTGTTGTTTCTGGCTGCTTACCAATCCGGTAGGTGAAAGCTACCACATGACACATGAAGTCAAGCAACCTTCGAATCTTTTCGAACTGCTTCTCATATTGAATAAGATACTCAGAAGAAAGCGCTATCTGCCCTCTTCTGCATACATGAGCTCATAGATGATCACGCCCAGTTTTGATCTCTTGGACTCCTGGCCACAGATGGCTGTGATATTGCTGGGATTTGAGCTCACAACCTCCAGACAATAGAGCGAACACTTTTCTGTTGCACCACTCGGGAGCTCTGTTCCACACGTTTTAGTATTTTCCCACAACGGATTCCAAATAATCAGCTCCTTAGCAGCGCTTCCTGAGTTGAAATGGGTGTGTTAGAGTACCGGACAGGGGGTACTACAGGACCAGGGTTGGGAACCTGTGCATTAGATCAGAGGCACTGCAGCATGGGTGTGGGGCATTACAGTAGGAGTTCAGCTAGGGTTTTACGCTTGGCCATATTTAATGACAAGCTTTGACACTGAACTGCCACTGAGATTAAATGCGGTGGCATAAATTATGTAGCATTTTTTGGAAAGGCAGCAGATGAAAGTAAATTAGCACATGGTGTATTTGTCACTTTTTTCAAATTTTTTTTTTACATACAGTGGCAGCTTTCTGAAACATTCAATTACTTATTTAACAAAATCCATAAAAAAAAAGTGTCTCATAAAACACATTCACAGAGCTTGTGTTAGGTGAACTCAGCTCGGAACCTTTTCAACATCATTTCATACAAAAACTTTTTTCCCTGAAATGATTTTTTTTTTTTTTTGGTCTTTGTAGATGTAAGAACTACAGACATCTTTCTCTGTCTTTTTGGCTATTTATTTGTTTACCATTACATCTATAATGGCTATGAATAAACAAAAGACGCATGAGTTTCCAGCAGCTTTCAAACATGGCAATATGATCACAATTCTGGGGCATGAATTGTTGTCATTAGGCTGTAATAGCCAATTTAATCAGGATTGTGGATCATGTTTTCTTGTTGTCATGTTTGCTTTCTTCTCTTTTTCGTTCTAATGAGCTCCCAGTGAAGAAACTATATAGACGAAGAGCACATCACCCATCAAGACAAAATTTAGAGACTGTTAAAAAACTTCCATAAATTTGTGATTGCTAAAAGTATTTAGACATTCTCTGGACATTTCCAGAGACAGCTTCATATTGCATGCAGGGAGGGCAAATACTTTTTTTTTTGGCTTGTACGTCATGTTTTTATGAACAGAAACGTTATTGAATTGGTGAAAAGACCCTTTGTCTAGTAATGTTTCATTTAATCAGGTATAGTACAAATTTCAATAAATTAGTACAATCACTTTTGCTTATATAGTAGTGTGTGTGCATGGGTGCGTACCTGAGCTCAGGTCCAATAAGTGAATGTTTGCGTAGCATGGCTCTAGCCTGTGTGTTGGTGAGATCGGTGGTGGGTTCTCCATTGAGGGCTAGGATTCCATCTCCCACTTTCAGCCTGCCATCTTTACTTACAGCACCTCCATTAACCACTGAACGGATGAATATACCTGAGCCATCTCTTAGAGCACTCACCGTCATACCTATACACATATACACATACAGACACACAACAAGCCCTCTTTTATATATGTATATACACACAGTACAGCTGCACATTCATGCAGTTATCTATCAGCTAATCACATGGCAGCAGCACAATGCAAAAAAATCATACAGATCCAAGTCAAGAGCTGCAGTTAATGTTTCACATCAAACATCAGAATGAAAGAATGGTTGTTGGTGCCATATGGGCTGGGTTGAGTATTTCTGAAACCGCCACTCTCCTGGGATTTTCACACACAACAGTCTACACAGAATAATGCGAGAAACAAAAAACATCGAGTGAGCGGCAGTTCTGTGGGTGGAAACGCCTTGTTGGTAAGAGAGGTCAGAGGAGTATGGCCAGATTGGTTTCGAGATGCCAGGAAGGCTATAGTTACTCAAATAATCACTCTTTACAACCGTAGTGAGCAGAAAAGCATCTCCGCATGCACAAAACATCAAACCTTGTGGTGGAAGGGCTACAACAGCAGAAGACCACATCAGGTTCTCCTGTCCTCCTGTCAGCCAAGAACAGGAATCTGAGGCTATCATGGGCACAGGCTCACCCAAATAGGACAGTTGAAGATTAGAAAAAAAAAAATCACCCTGTCTTTTTTCCCAGTCTTCAAACGTCCAGTTTCAGTGACCTGAGTGTCCATGATAGCCTCAGATTCTTGTTCTTGGCTGACAGGAGTGGAACCTGATGTGGTCTTCTGCTGTTGTAGCCCATCCATCTCAAGATTTGATGTGTCGTGCCTTCACACACATGTTGTGCTGTGTCAGCTCAAACCAGTCTGGTCATTCTCCTCTGATCTCTCTCATCAACAAGGTGTTTCAGCCTCAGCTCACAGTATTGTAAATTGTAAATTCTACACAGAGTAGAATCTTAGGAGATCAGCAGTTTCTGAAATACTCAAACCATCCCATCCGGCACCAAAACCATGCCATGGTTAAAGTCACAGAGATCACTTTTCCCCATTTTGATGTTTGATGTGAAGCTCTTGACCTGCATCTGCGTGATTTTTCTGATGCCACGTGATCGGCTGATTAGATGACTGCATGGATGTGCAGGTGTATAGGAGTTCCTAATAAAGTCGATGGTGAGTGTATATACATACGGCGGGGTCCAAAACTCTGAGACCACTTGTGAAAATGCTTCTGTTTGGCATTCTTTTTCAATTTAGCACAAGGGTCTTCATTACAAATGATATTATCAGCAACAGCTTGAGTGGACGCTTTCGATTTAATTTTAGAATTTTAAAAATGTATATCCAGAATTTATATATATATATATATATTTCTGTAAAGCTGCTTTGTGACAATGTCCATTGTTACGGACATTGTAGCATTGTTATGCTACATTTGTAGCCTTGTTACGCTATAAATAAATTGAATTGAGTAGAATTGAAAAGTAGAATCTTAAAAAGTGGATGTAAACCCATGATCCATGTTCGATCAAATCCAAGTCGGTGTGTCACCTGAACACGTGCTTCAAGTCTCATGGAAAATTTGACCTTTTAAGGTAGAACCAAGTACTGTAGCTACTGCCACACACACCTGTAACGTTTTATATACATCAATATCCAACATACAAGGACAGTAATTGTAATTACTACATATATACCTATAGAATAAAGTGCTAGTGCTATTTCTATTCCCAGGTTCTCTACATGTTTTTTGTATATCCAAGACAGGCTTCCTAGATAATTCTAATATAGTTCATGTGTCTCTAGTAGATTTATAGCTCACACTAGACCTGCTCCATGTCTAGAAATTATACAGCACAAAGGCAACTTCTGTTTACTCTTATAGGATGATTAATAAGTGGTTAAGCGTATAAGACTTCACATGATAAATAATGGGCTTTATTGTTCATAACACTTTTAGGCTGCTTGAGTGCTGGATGTCAGCTAGCAGGCAAAACTGCTACGAACTTCTAACTGTGTTTATTTCAATCCAAAACAGCACAAGAACATTAAGCTTTATCAGCTGAAACGCCAATACTGATTTCATGTCACGCTTATGAAATGTGTTTCTGTTTATTTAATATGGCTGCTGTATTTGAATTAACGTCAGTACGTCTACAACTGAGGTATTTTTGTATTACGTACTAAAATGTGTATTTTGGTCATGAAAAATTCGATAAGAACTCTTTTAGTAATAGTGAAAAATAATTATTCATTGGATAAGTTTCTTCTCAAGTCAGAAAAGACAGAGGAAAAGAAGACCCACATTAAGGCTTGTCCACTGAATCTATCTAAATCTTTGCTGAGAAATTAAAAAAAAAAAAAAAAAAAAAACAACCCCACAATACATAATGAATGATAATAACGTTTGGTCCAGTATAATCTCATTTAAAAACAAGACTATCTGCAAGTCAATTGTTATTTTTGATGATAAATTAAACGATGTGTGGCCCGGATTGATGAATTAAACAATTCTCAGCTGTCAACTTTAATCTCAAGTCCAATTAATATTCACTTGCATAAAATAATTCAATGGAATACTGAAATACTGAATACTGAAAACAAGATTCTGCTTTTAGATAGCTGGTAGATCTAATGTATGGAGAGTCTTGCGTTATTTTACGTTATAGGAGGTTATATATATACATATATATACATATACAGCCTGAAGTTTTCTTTCTTACTTTCAAAGATGTATTATGTATCGTCTGTTGTCTTGCGTAGAGGTAGAACGGAATCTACATTATGGTTAATTATAATAAGCCTTTTGATGAGGGAAAGGTCTTATCATTCAGAGAGACACCACATGAAATGTAGCTCCTTCATCATTCAAATATGTTTGTCTCCAAGCACTTGGATATATGAAGATCCAAGTATATGTCTAATTAGATACTCTCAAAGAATGATGAAATGAACAGATTTGGGCATATCATTAAGTTGCATGTTATGCAATTTCCAAATTAGCCTTCAGGCAACACAATGAGTTCTTTCAGCATTAAAATGAAGTGGTGCGACCCTGTAACCTCAATTAATAAGCACCTGTTTTAGTAAACGCATTCTTTCATTTGGTTGAGATTGTGAAATTGCTTATATTTTCTTGCAGATAAATCTCCCATCACGCAGCAAACAATGCAAGGTTCCTTTGATGCCGTCATGATAATGCATTTCACTCTTCACTGTTCTTTTAGAATGATCGCTCATAGAGTATTTTGTGAACCGGGTTTCACCCCATTGAGCCATGCGCACATGATGACCAGTGTAAACATACCCAGGCTGGCGTTGCCCCTGAACACTGTGATGGTCTTCTCAAGGCCTGTAGATTGATGAGTGCTGACTTTACAAATTGCCTCCATGCTGCTGCTCTGCAGTTCTTCTGCAAAATAAATCGCAGCACAAGTCAACCCAGCCAAGGAGAAAGTGACGCTGCACAAAACCAACAAGTCTGAATAAATCAAGAAACTGACAAATTCTTTTAAAAAAAAAAAAAAAATTGGTAGAAAACAACATGAAGCATGCTTCATTTCTATTTGATTTCTCCTTTTTTTTTTTTTTTTTTTTATATTGTTTTACTAAGGAAGAAATTCATCCAGTCACTGACTACTGAGGCAAAGCTAGCATTGGTTGACTAATCTAACTCTAGGATACATTCTTCCAAAATATCTTCATAGTGAGAAATTAAAAATGAAGTAATGTACTTTCATCTCTGAAAGGCTGCAGGTTAACTTTACATAGCAGTATTGCGCTTCTAGAAATACACCGTATTTCTCTTAGGCATGTTTGTTAAAAATTTGCGTGTGTAAAAATGTGCAAACTAAACCTTGCTAATCCAGAAAGTCATTCTGAAAACAACGCAATTAATATGACTGCAATGCAGGTATTAAATTTGTAAATTTGTGTAATTTTTTTTCCCCCAGTATTTCAAGACTAAACAAACAACATGGTCAGTGCCAATTCCTACCCAAGAGCCAGCTCTCCCCTATCATATGACAACTACCAACTGGGGAGGATGGAGGCTAATAAGTGCATCTTCCTAGATATGTGAACTCAGCCAGCTGAATCGCTTCTAACTGCTGCTCATGCTGCGTCACAGGGCAGAGTAACACACTCTGAGGAAAGCATTATCTGCCCTCTTCCGCATACATGAGCTCTCAGACAATTGGCTAGTGTCTCTGTGATTGACAGGGCAGAGAGAGTATGCCATCCCCCTCACACAGAGAGCGCAGCAGTTTTGCTCCCTTGGATCCGAATTGCGATTTCCCGAAGATACGGCAAATGCTTTTCTGTTGTGCCACTTGGGAACCCCAAAAAACAATGTTTAACGATGACCGTTCAGAGGAGTGTACATTTATTCTCTGCTTCTAGTTTAAAACAGACATCTCATCTCTTCAGAGTCTGTGGCGCTAGTCAAAAGTGGTAACATCTCTCCTTAACATGAAACACCAGTCCGAAATAAACCACTTCGAACTGATGTCTTATTTATAAACGAATCACTAATAATTATTTGATTATCCAGACCTTCACAGATTTTACTTGAATACCCCTCATATATACAGTTCCCTCTGAAAGTATTGAAATATCAGAGACAATTCTTTTGTTTTTGCAATACACTAGACATTGGGGTTTTGAGATTAAAAGATGAATAGGAGACGATAGATCAAAATTTCAGCTTTCATTTCCTGATATTTGTTAAACAGCTTAGAACATTTCTTTAGGCGAGCAAAAGTATTGGAACAGAGAGTCTTAAAATAAATCAAAGCAAATATCACTTAATATTTGGTTGCATATCCCTTGCTTGCAATAACTGCATCAAGCCGGAGACCCACTAACATCCCCAAACTGTTGTATTCTTCTACTGTGATGCTTTTCATGGCTTGTACCGCAGATTCTTTCAGTTGTTGGTTGTTTTGTGGGGGTTTCTTCCTTCAGTCTCCTCTTCAGGAGGTGAAATGCTGCTCAGCTGGGTTAAGGTCTGGTGATTGACTGGGTCAGTCTAAAACCTTCCAGTTTTTTCCCCCTGATGAAGTCCTTTGTTGTGTTGACAGCATGTTTTGGGTCATTGTCTTGCTCCTTGATGAAGTTCCTCCCAATTACCATCACGAGTTACATGAATGAATAAAGATTAGTGAGTCTGTTCCAGAAGCAGCCATACAAGTACAAGCCATGACACTATCTCCAACGTGCTTGACCGGTGAGCTTTTATGTTGTGGATCATGAACAGATTCTTTCTTTCTCCACACGTTGGTCTCCCCATCACATTGCATCTTGTGGTATTGCCTCTAAATTTCTGCTCTTGAAGTCTTCTTCAAATGGTGGATTGTGATACCTTCACCCTTGACCTGTGGAGGCTGTTGGTGATGTAACTGACTGTTGTTTTGGGGTTTTTCTTCACAGCTCTCAAAATGTTTCCGTCATCAACTGCTGTTGTTTTCCTTGGCTGACTTGTTCCATGTCTGGTTGTTAGTACACCAGTGGTTTCCTGTCTTTTTCAGGACATTCCAAATTGTTGTATTGGCTATGCCCAATGTTTGTGCAATGACTCTGGTCAATTTTCCCTCTTTCCTCAGCTTCACAAGGGCTTGCTTTTCTCCCATGGACACTATCCTTTTTATCAACTATTGACAGGCAAAACCCAGGGTCCAGACCAAGTTTTGACATTCAGAGCTATTAATTGTTTAAACAATCTATCTAACAGGGCACACCTGGCCAACAAGAAACACTTGTCAGTCATATGTTCCAATATTTTTGATCACTTAAAAAAAAATGGGACGGTTCAAACAGAAGGTGCCATGTTCTTAGCTGTTTAACACAACTAGATGTAAATATCAGGAAATGAAAGCAGAAATTCTGATCTATCATCTCATATTCATCTTCTGATCTCAAACCCAAATGTCTTCATTGTATAGCAGAAACAAAGAATTGGCCTTGCTGTTCCAATACTTTCTGGAAGGAACTGTACATGCATATGGATGGGATGACAGGAAAAATCGAATGATATATAGCAGAAGGCTTCATGTTTATTGGAGCGGGCATGTATATCCTTTGCTCTCCCAGATTGGTGTTGACATGAGAACAAGCACGAAACCTCCTGCTGGGGAATTTAGCTCTGAATAAACCAAAGAAAACTGAAAAAGACATTAATGTAATTGCTAAGAACAATAATATATATATATATATATTTGCCAGTGATTTTTTTTCACAAATTCTGTTCATCACACTATGTATACAGTATTAAAAATGGCTTACTCCTGTTCTGGCCTGTCCTTGTGAATGTCAATTTCAGTTTTCTGCCCTGATATGTCCTGTGGAGAGACTACATTATCACCCTTGTCCCATCCTGTTTTTCAAATCTGAATTTTTATCTTGCATATCTTCTAACAGTACCCCTGAAACCATATCATGCAGAAAGTTAGAGAAAGACACAGTGTGCCTATGGCATAATTTTAAAATGATAATGATGAATACGTTTAAGGCATTACACACCACGAAATCCAATTTGTTTTGGCTGGAACTTGCTTGTGCTTGCAAGTCAAATTTAGTCTTTGGTGGCGTAACCTAAACTCAAATGTGTGTGAATAAGAAATGAAGTCACACGTCTCCTGTGAACGAAAATTCCACCAATTTAACCCTTGGGTCTAGAGTGACAGTGGTGAATTAGGTCAGTGGAAAAAAAGGAAACACTTTCTCTTGTTGTAAACAACCAGCTGAATATACTGTATGGCATGGACCATGCAACGTGATCTGTTCACTCACTAAGGAATTTAATGTGGGGGGGGGAAAAAATCATACTGCGCTCATGCAAATCCAATGTTCATTAATTCTCAAACTGAAAGATACACACGTTCCTTGTCATTCATGTGTTCTTATGTTACTGGGAACATTAAAACTACAAGCAATAACGCATATATTTTATTTAGTTTTTAACTATAGACATTATCGCATTGTATCAAAGGACACATACAGTACTTGATACGACCACAATAAAGACTTACTTATTTAACTTGACCTATGTTTGACGTAAACTTTAAAAAAAAAATTATATTAAGCACATATTCTGAGGTGATTATAGCCATGCTTATAATTCCTGTTAGGTTATAATATATTATTATAATAATACCTCATACAGCTCCATAATAATAAAATAATTAATTCCTTGGTAATGAAATGACAAACATTTTGTGCTCATTATTGTAATGTCCTTAGATAGGAATAAATGTGTGCAACATAAGGGTTCTTGTCTTTTTTTTTTTTTTTTTTAGACAATTGAACATAATTTTTTATAACACAACGTATTTATAAAAATGCTTAGAAAATGATAACCGTTTTATAAGCACATTCTTCAGAGAAAGTGAATAGAAACAGAAAAACACATTATGTACCTGTACTGTGCAGAGATGATCGCGTCACTTTGTCTAGAATGACAGTGACTTGCGTGTCCTGGGCATCATATTCCAGTAGACAATTAACCTAAGATACATAATAAATCCACACACGCTATCTACACTACCAGAGATGCAAACATATTCTGTTCCGACTAGGTGTGTCTGTGGAATTAGACTCATTATGTTCTGATTAGCGTACTTCACTTGGAAGGGGGCTGGAGTTTGAATTCAGGCAGCATTAATTATTGATGTGTGTCAAAGTAACCGGAGACTATATGTGCCTGGGTTACTGGCTCCCAACAAAACCCAATGAACAATACCTATACAAATGCATGCTACTGAGGGCCTGAGAGCCATGAGCCCTTATATAAGATAAAAGTAGTCCTAAACACTAGCACTGGTTTCAACCTTCTTGTTTGGCTCTCGTTTTCCACACACAACTACTGTATCTTGCGCATGTTCCTATTCAGCTGGTGGAAACTTTACCAGCTATGTGCTTAGATTGGATTCTGCATAAAGCAGTTTACTGCATAAAGCTATGTGCCAAGAAAATACAGTAAATGTAAAAACATACCACAAATGCTACCCTTGTTATATACCACTTTTATATATTATATTATATTATATTATATTACTGCTAAAATATGTATAGATGTCTGTCTGGCTGAATTCTGGCCAATTTTTTTTTTTAACATGCTTTGACACCTCAGATTTAAGAAACTATAAATATATTTCATCAGAACAGTGTGGAAATATTTTTATTTACCTATTTACATAACCTTATCCTTAGATAACTGCGAAGATCACATTCGGTAACGAGCCAGTTTTTTTAAATACACGGTTGGTAAAAAAAAACATCTAAAACCTTGCTCAGTGTGAATGTCAGGCTTTCATCAAGTTGTGGGATAGCTATGTGCCTCAGAGAAACAGACATAATCCTAATCAATTCAGTTTGTAATCAATTACTGACTGTCAAAATGTTTGTGATACTCCTGTATCACTGTCTGAATGGAATCTTTAAATGTAATTTTCTCCTTTTTGGAGGTGACCTGATATAAAAAAGACCTTACTCGTTTATTTGTGGTTGAGATATTTGCAAAAGAGAAGCATATTTTGCAAATATCTCAACCACAATTAAACGAGTAAGGTCTTTTAATATCAGACAGTATACAGTATACAGTAGAAAATGTAGACATTTCTGTATTATATAGCTCCTTTACAAGACACTTAAATGGAAACACATCAGATGTCTCCAAAGCATCACAGCACCAAGGTCATTTGAACTCAATCTCTCAGAGTTACAATGATACTGATGTTGTGATGAAAGCCCCCCAAAACTAGTCATTAGCGTTTGTTGAGAGAGCACAGCATGATGAAACAAACTAGACATAAATGCATGATGTGCAAATACACCACACTATGGGGGTGTAAATAGATAGAGAGAGATTTATTACATTACATAGAAAAAACTTTCAATGTATTGTAAAATGTGTAAAAATTCACATGACTCAATTTGCATATGGCTGTGATCATTACTATGCCTTACTGCTTCTGAAGGCTCCTTTATAGGGTTTGAAAATATTGACCATTTGGGACACACTATAACGTTTTTTGAAAAGCCTAAGCCGGTGTCCTACTGTTGTGCAATCACTGAAACTTATGCGAACAAGAACAAGTATCAAAAATGATTAGTGAACACAAGTTTCATTTCATTCTTTTTTTCTGTTTTAGTTACAAAATGTAGTGCTACCATATTTTCTACTTGAACCTGACCTTGACCGTGGTCTGATGGAATAGAAGATAACCCACCTTACCTTCAGCAAGCACTTGCTTGCACTGGATATCCTCATTGGTAGGGAACTAGGTGCCAGTGGGACAGACTTCACCTGTTGCAGAGACAGAGTAGCACAACTGAGGGCACTTTGAGGACATTTGACTGTCCCCACTTTTGTGAGAAAAGCATTGCATCTCCATCAAGCTAGAACTTATGCCCTTCTTGCTCAGTCAAGGCACATCTGTGTGTAGTATTTGGGGTTTTGACACGGGTTGATGACCCTCTTTTGACTCCAACAGGCTGCTCCAGCAGGAAACTCCTGGAAATGGTACCACATATAGCAACCTGTTTGAATTACATTGGCAAGCATTATCATGTCTGCTACAGTTCGGGATGACACTGTAGCCAGCATTCTCAATTAATCTAGCTTCATTCTGATTGTGTGACCTATTCTTTGGTGGAGGCACATAGGAGCCAGTATTGTGGCTGCCTGCATACCTCTAAAGAACATCTGTGGAACTAGAGAGAGGCCAAATGTACTTGAATCTGAATGCCTGTGCTGGAAGGCAAACCTTAAAAACCATCAATATTTTGATGGTAACCAGTCTTGTGGCTGCACGGCATGAATAATCTTATAGCCTTAACATAGGAAGTATGCTGAGAACCAGTGGGTTTTCTTATTTTATCTCCTTCAGTCCAAGGGGGAACAAGCTTGTCCAGTGTGGCAAACATGGTAGTGGGTCTGATACTGATGAGGCCTTTACCTACTAAAATGGAACTGCAGTTTGTCATCAGGAAATTGTCATCTGGAGCCACTGATCTGATGCAGTCATTGCCTAAAGAGCAATTGTGGCTGCCATATGTCCTGGCCTAGGTGGTAGAAGCCAATTTAGATTAAATTCTGGACACAAGTATTCAGCTGTTGATTCACCATCAGAATGGAAATGTGTTCCAGACTTTTCATGTTTTGTGTTAGCAGTCCAATGTAGCAAGATCAACAGGCTGGCAGCAACTGGTGGGCTCACTCGATCACACTTTGGTCACATCATTTATGAAAATATGAAATCACGACATTAAACATGGAATGATACATTTAATTGTAATGATAATAAAAGGGCATGGTTGATGAGGTAATTTACAGTTTTGGACATGACAGTTGACCCTTATGAACATGCATGCACGCACAAGCGGACGGTGAGTCCTGTACCTGAGGTTGACTACCCTGAAACCATGCAACTCGGAAGGACCTGTTTAAGCATCGCAGAACCAGAAAAAAAGAGAAGGAGAGAGAGGTTCTGTTTCTACTGCAGTCAGACTTCTTACTTTGTGTCTCAGTGCCTGCACCATGGAAAGACCATGGTCCAACCCAGTTCAGCTGAGAGGACACTCACCACCTCAGTTATCTCCTCAGTGAGTCCATTTCAATTTATATCTGAGCAATCATTCACGCTAATGGTACAGATCCAGCACTCAGACCATGTTTCTATCCTCCCAGCACTGATTGACTCTGGAGTGGCGGGAAACTTCTGGCTTTTTCCAGGCTAACATCCACAGTCCAACAGACAAGCTGAATGCGCTAATCAGGAGATTGGAAGGTTTCTGTGAATGTTCTGCTCAGCGAACCAAGACGATTGGGCACAGTTTCTCCCATGGGCTGAGTACATGCAAAACACCCTACGCCACTCAGCTGACTCCCTTCCAATGTGTGCCAAGTTACCACCCACCATTGTTTCCTTGGAAGACCAATCTCACAGACTCACCCACAGTAGATGGGTTTTTTAGGCTGAGTGAGCAAGTGTGGGAGCATGTGCACCAGCACCTAGAACAAGTAGCTTAGTGTAATAAGGAATTTGCAGATCAACACTGTGGAGAAACCCCGCAATTCCAGAGTACAGCTGTCCACCCCAGACCTGAAAAGCACTCAAGGTTGTAAAAAGCTCAGAGTCCGATACATCGGCCCCGACAAAATCTTCCGTTGCATCAATAATGTCACCTACAAACTAGACCTGCCACGTCACAGTCGACTGTCAACCTCATTCCATATATCACGTCTCAAACCTGTCACCCCTACACCACTACACCACCAGCACCCCTTGACATTGAAGGACAACTTGTTTACCTGGTAAAGATCATCTTGAACATTGCCTCAATAGAAGACATTAGCCATGAGGAAAATCTGACCTTTCGTTAATGTTAACATGGTCAATGTAACAAATCTGCTTACATTTAAATAGGGACCTAGAAATAATATAGAATCTTGAATATTAAATATTCAAGATATTGAACATTTACTTTCTTTGTTTTTAACATTTCAAAAATTCTAAAACCCTCCACTGTATTTTTAAATATCTTAGATAGCATGGCAATTGTTTATTTATTCTAATAAAATCAGTTCAACCTGAACTTGCCTTGTCTTTTATTATTAATTTGATAACTGGGCTGGGAGCCCTGTTTTACAGAATTCCCCTTACCTCCAGCCTTTAAAGCAGTTGTATAGTCTTTTAGAAACCCCAGCAAAGCGGTGTTACAGTGCATGCGTATACAGTAACCGATAAGAAATTATGCTATGAAAGAGATCAGAAGTATATACTATTTGTGATTCAGACTTTGCAGCTCTTGAGTTCTGGTTGAATGGTCTGGCTGGAGAAGCTCTGATCTGATGCCAGTTTCTCCAGAGGCTGCAGATCTGATCCATATGTGCACAGGCATATGGAGCTCTTGAGACACAATCTTAACTTTTTATGGTCTTGAGGGGAACTTTTTCATTCAGCTTCAACCCAGGTTGAAATGTGTTTGCCTATCACAGGGTCATTGCCAGAATTTAGAGGATTATATGCTAATGTTTGCAGCAGTCAGGGAAAATGAATTTCCATGAGAGCTTAGGCACATGCAAGGAGCAGCATGGCCCCAGGAAGTGGAGGAGAGATACAGACTCGCCAAATTTCTCTAAAGGCAGCAAAAGCAGTGACACACACAGAGTGCACTATAAGCTTCAGCACTGTTTAGTCGAATGAAAATAAACCTGTTTATTCTAGTTTGTGCTGACTTGGTGTTTTATGATTAGTTTGATTATTGTGGGTGAGATTATCTAGACTAGGAACACAAAGGTCACCAAGATGTTCATGTTGTTAGACAGTAAGGGTCTAAATGTGGTCAAGTTTGAGGAGCTTACTATGATATACTGTAATGCTCCCTTCAAGTGCTACCTGATTTATTGTGAATACGGTTTCGCCATTCAAGGAGTCTTACATCTGTTGCTGTTACTACTGGCTGAATTATGTATGTTTTTACAATAGGGAAAATGTTAGGAAGATACCAGGTGAAAAAACAGTATCTCTGTTATGCTATGGGGGACATTATCTTATTATGAAACATTTCTATCCTGATGGGAGCGGTCTCTTCCAGGATTACTCTGCCCCCGTCCACATGGCACAAGGGCTCACTGAATGAGTATGAAATTGATGTGGCCATCACAGCCACCAGATCTCAACCCAAATGAACACCTATTGCATATGTTGGAGGGATGTGTTAGACAGCACTCTTCACAACCAAAACACCAAATGAGGGAATATATTTTGGGAGAATGGAGTGCATCACTCCGGTATAGTTTGAAAGACTTGTAGAAGTTGTAGTGCAAGTTGCACTGAAGCTGTTCTGGTGGATAATCGTAGCCCAACACCATATTAAGACACATTATGTTTCGTTAATTTGTTACCCATTAGGATGCCACCTTTGCCACAAGTCAGTTCATGATATTTCTGCCCTTCTAGATCTGCCCAGGTTAACTGTAAGTGCTATTATTAGGAATTGGAAGCATTTAGGAGCAGCAGCAACTCAGGTACAAAGCAGTAGACCATGCAAACTCACCGAGCGGGGCTGCTGAGAGCTGTAGCACATAGAGCATAAATATCACCTATCCTCTGTTCCATCACTCTTGGAGCTTCATGAAATGGATTTCCATGGCTGAGCAGCTGCACACAAGCCTAAGACCACTATGAGCAATGCCAGGAGTCATATATAGGAGGCATTTATGTCATAGCCTGCTGGAGGATTCACAGAGTAAGAATGTAATAATAAATAATACCTCACTAAGCATATGCTGTAAATCTTTACACAGATATTTACATTGTATATTTACTATCAGTTCTGTAATTGAGTAATTTTATCAGCTCTGTCCTTACTCATTATCAGTGCTTTAAATCAGGGTAATATAACCACATGGATATATACACTGGGAGTTTTTTTCAGTAGTGCCACTACATTCTTATTTCTTCAGTAATCAAGACTGCCCATTTACCAGCAGACTGTATATTGCTGTTAATAATTCACAGGTTGGAATGTAATAGAAATAATAGTTTCTGTTAAAATCATGGCATTGGGAGCTCTACATTTTTGGCCTTGTGCTGCCAACTAGAAGGTTGCCAGTTGAAATCCCAGGATTGCCAGAGACCTGCTGTTGGGCTTTTTAGCAAAAGCCCCAGTTGCTCAACTGGGTGCTTGAAT